>JAKCPI010013520.1:0-27238 GCA_023213315.1 Euborellia annulipes
AATTATATTGAAAACATCTTTTGATAAGTGTTTTAAGTCAATACAACAAAATATAATAATATATGACAGTTGTCAAAATACAATAATGTTTATCAACATATACATAATGGTATAACAATAAGATCCTCAATTGTATGAAAATGTGAAAAAAAGTAGAAGAGGAAAAGAAAAAGGAATTTTGTAATGAAAATCTCAATTCACTTTGTAAACCAATTGGTATTACAAATAAATTATTATTATTTCATATTAAATGGCTAATAAATTACAGTATCATTAAGCTACTGTAGATTAGAACCGGTCTTTTTAAGAAAAATCTGGTGTGACTGGGACAGCACACAACTTTCTCTTACCTTCGGTAATCGAAAGCTGTGTTCTGTGCTTGTCACACCAGATTTTTTGTGTCGACATATATTTAGTTCCCGACAGTACGAAACATATGAATTCAGATGTAAAATTTATAAGTATGGGAAAATATTTATATTTTGTTACCATGGCAACCATTTCTCCTATCTTCCCTATGAAATACAAGAGTAAAGTGGTCTTCAGAAGATTTCAATCACAAAATGAGAATATACATTTTAAAGAGAATCTAAAAAATAATTGATTTTTGAATTTTAAAAAAAATCGTTGGAGCAAATTTTGAGAAAATCGAAAAAAACTGAAAAAGTACATCAGTAAAGTACTAGTACTCTTTGGCCGATTTCGATTAAAAGCTTATTTTTCCGGTCCCGGGAGATGTTTAACTTAAATATAAAATTTCAACCTCGTAGCTCAATTCCTTCATGCTTAAAATTGAACACACACACACACACACACACCCACCCACCCACACACACACAGACAGACCATGTCGCGAAAACCACTTTTTTGGATTCAGGGGACCTCAAAACGTGAAGATCCATCAAAATCTCGACATCGAATTTTTGACATGAATCCAATACTTTCTCTCTTATATATATATTACATATATACATAGGTAAGAGAAAGTAAAAAACAAAAATGTGTAGACATACAGACTGACATTTTCTATAGATTGTCTTGTATTTAGATACCGTGGCCACTTTTGGGGGCGTCCCAACCCCTCCCGGGTCGTTTATCTCTGGTCTCCATTAAAATATTTTGTCCAATTCATTCTGTTTATTCTTTCCAAGTCCATATGCATTGCCTTTGTTCTGGCTGCGAGTGTCAATAATAAACAAGGTTTATATTATTTTTGCGGGATTTTTTTTTTTTTATTTTGCTCTATTTCATCCAAAGTACCCTCTTTATATTACATGAATTTTAGGTGATATTTTTGTGGAAATAAATGAAGTAGAAAAAATTTGTTTCCATCACCATTTTTGTTTTTATGTATGGTGTCTAATTTGAATACACAATAGTTGGAAAAAAGCTGCGCTCTATTAAATTTCATATTTAGTTTGCTTTTTTTTTTTTGTTGAAGATTTTAATTTTTTTTTTTTTTTTTGGGAAAAAAATAACCTTGTTAGAGAGAATGTTATCTGGTAAAACAAATCTGTTGTGACTTACCGCACAGCATATTCGTCTTTATTTTTGGCTTTTCACCAGAGGACATAGATAAGATTTAACTAGTGCTTGTCACACCAGATTTTTTGTGTAAAATATATTTAGTTTCCGACAGTACGGCATAATTTTTTTTTTTAACACACTTTTTTACCCATTCACACTCACATTCACACAGCCTTTTCGGCAACTTGGGCCATTTAAGTCTTTACACGGTACTCGTATGTATTATTGGTGCTGGGTAGGCAGCCAAGATTAGAAATAAAACAATTTTATTTCAATCTATTCGTCGACGTTTCGGGTACTATTGACCCCCTTCCTCAGGACTGAGCAGGTGTCAATTATAACAATACGATGTCATTTGTTGTGATATTTTAAACATTTTGATTATAATGTATAATTCTATATAGTAAGTATGCTTTGTTTCATTCTAGAATGTCATTCTAATCGAGACATTTGCTGTAACATCATCTTGTATTGAAACAAAGCATACTTGCTATATAGAACCAGTGGCGTAACGTACGCCCCCGCAGACCCCGCGATGCGGGGGGGCGGACCTGGGGGCCCTCGGGCCGGGCCGGGCTAAAAAACTGTAGCTTCGATAAAAACGGAAACATTTAGATAAAAAAAAAATAATGAAAATTTCTCTTTGCGAGGGCCCGGGCCCTCAGGGTTCAGGGATATACGGTATTTTAAAAATATTTTTTGTATGGTCTAATAATGGGGCCCGAAATAAAATTTGCGGGGGGGGCAGCTAAAAAACGTTACGCTAGTGTATAGAACATTGTAATCAAAATGTTAAAAATATCACAACAAATGACACCTTATTGTTATAATTGACACTGCTCAGTCCTGAGGAAGGGGGCAATTAGCACCCGAAACGTCGACGAGCAGATTGAAATAAAAATGTGTTTTATAATATTTCTAATCCTGGCTGCCTACCCAGCATCGATAATATGAATACAATACTTTAGGGGGGGGGGGGGGGGTGTGGGTGGGCTAAAGGGGGTGGGTAAAGTGTTTGTCGAGAAGGGTTAACAGATCGAAAAAATCAGATTTTGGGGGTGGTTAAAATTCTCGGCGGCGGAAGCTATAAAGTTTTACCTCCTACAAATCCATACAATACTTTATTTTTATATATATATTTTAATAAAAGATAGTAAAAACGTATTTAATTATCTTTGACAAGTGCTTTGCATTTATTTCATTCAATTTCAATGAAATCGAATAACAATTTTATACACCCCTTGAGTTTTTTTTTTCACATCTCTCTTCTATTTTCTAAAAAGCGCAAATATATTTTGATTAATTTTTATTATTTCTGGTTTAATCGCTAATCATTTGAATAAATATCAATTTTTTTTTTTCGATGACTAATCTAGATTATTTTAAGACAGACAAATTCCAATTATCGTGCACAGATAAATAAATAGGCTTACTCATAAATATTTATTAGATCCATCTCTCGGGATCGCTATTTGACCGAGATGCTTACGTGCTTGAGAACACGAAATCGAAGACTCGATTTACGTGTAGAGTGCCCCTGAAGGGTAAAAACTTTTCTATCACTCAACAAAATTAATCTATAATTTCTAAACTCTTCTAAATTTTTTATTAAGTATGTTTAGGACTGTAAAATAAAGAAATAATCAAAAATTCTAAATAATTCAAAAATATATAATATTATTTCTGCAAATTAAACTGCGAAACGTGTTTTGTCAGAGAAAATTCAAAATGGTGTTGAGGATGCCAATATTTAGTTTTTTTTTAAACACTTTTCGGCTTCTGCGATAATTTTTTAGAATTTTTATTTAATATATTTAGAATACAAAGTACCGATGGCTACCGGGGAACGTTCCACACGCTGATTGCTCTGGGTCTCCAATACCGAGCTTTTTGCCTTGGCATTGCTTAACCGCAACGATTTTGGTGACTGTTACTCTTCCCCGTTGCCAGGCCCCATTTGTTAGTAAACATTCAAATGAAATTCACCCATTGCGGTCCCCTTAGTCGCTGAATAAACTACTTTACACCTTGCCGGGCTTTGTTATATAAATCATCTATATACAGGGGCGTACCGAGACAATTGGGCGTCTCTAGAAGAGGGGGGCCTATATACATTTTGTACCAGAATGAATTTTTTCTGGGAGGAGGGGCGAACTCATTTTTAAATATCCCCCTCCTCCATACCCAAAAATATTTTTAAAATAGGCCTACCATACTTATATCTCTGGGCCCCGAGGGCCCGGGCTCTCTCAAAGACAAATTTTCGATAATTTTTTTTTAATCTAAATTTTTCCGTTTTTGCCGACCCCGGGGCCTTTCAAAGACAAATATTTGGGGGCCTATGCCGGTTCGGGACCTGGGCCCGAACGCCCCCCCCTTCCCCCTCGGTACGCTTCTGTCTATATATCTTCTATATGTATAATTCGCTAATGTTCGTCTGTGTCTGTCTGTCACGGTTGATTTAACCAACTTCCCGTTGGAATTTCGAAACGAAATTTTATATGCTTAAAAGAGACAGGATTATAGCAAAATTATTTTCGTCCCGAAATTTCTATAACTTTTTGAGTTATTTACGATTTCTCTCATATATTGAGAAATATTTATGTATTCTTTACATTGTTGTATTCTATGTATGTAAACAAATACTCAAGCAGGCACTGGTTTGTAATAGTAATAATAATTTTCTTTTCATAATTAATTAAAGGCGAGGGACCGCCGCCGGCAGGGGGTCCAGGGGGCCGAAGCCACCCAGCTAGGCCGAAGGCGGTAGGCAAGAGAAAATAAAAACTTATTTACCAATCAGACTTGCTTTTCTGATGGTGTCTAACTTCATGGGGATGATTGTTAACTTCATTGTATATAAAATGCTACTAACTTCACGAAGGTGGAGGTTAGTTCACTTGAATCGGAACAAGCGCATAGTATTTGAATAAGCAATCGAAACGTTGTATTTTTTTAAATAAATAATTAATTTCAAAATGTGGTTTATAATTAAAAATGTTTTTCGCTTGTAACGGAACCCCCATATAGATATTTGTCATTCTTTTACGGGTATATTCCATTCCCTCGCTGAAAAATGTTAAAATATTTTGCCTTTATAATTAATTCCCATTTTGTGTTCTCCCCACAAAACATCAATTCAGATATTAATTACTAAAGCCGACTAAAAAGGCATCCATTAAATATAAAAGGACTTACTCTAGTCTATCATTTGACCTTTGTTTCGAAAGGCCAACTTTAAATTTGATCAGATTAAATTTTAAGCCAATTTCTGACATAAATTAACGCCATACAAAAGAGATTTTTTTTTTTTTCAACAAAAAACCAAACATTATTTAACTAATGCTTTCCGCTTTTGTGAATTTTATTTGCTAATTCGTTATTATTAGCTCCAAGGTTTGTTTGTTTCTTTTGATAAATGAAAAATAAATTTTGTGAGGAGTCACTTTAAAAGAGGAAACGATGAAATTAAGGGCATTTTTTTTACGCCCTTTTGAATATTTAATATGATTGATCATTTTAGATTTGTTATTTGCCAAAGAGGACATCCCCCCCCCCCCCGCTTGCCCTCTTTTTCCGCTTAATGGACCATTTAATTAACATAATTTGCCAATTGGACTAAAAACTTAAAAATTGTGTTGATTGACTTCAATTTCTCTTGTTTAAATTGAAATTACCTCTTTTAATTTTAATTATAAAATGACGAATTAAGGTGATAAAAAGGTGCAAAACTTTCCTTCCCAAATCCCTCGTAAATCTGGTGTGACTGGTTACCCAGTACACAACTTTCTCTTACCCTTGGTTATCAAAAGTTGTGTGCTGTGCTTGTAACACCAGATTTATTGAGTCGGCATATGTTTAGTTTCCGCCTATATATTTTTTTTTTAAACATTCACACTTTTTCTCATCTCACTCACACCCATTCACACAGTCTTTTCGGCAACTCAGGCCGATATGGACCGTTTATTCTGAAAGTGGTGTAAGTCCATTTTCTATTGTTTTGAGAAAATGAAAGGTTAACATATTTATTTATTAAAAAACCTATTTACCGACCAATTTTCAATTGAACAAAACAAGAATTTTTTAAGAAATTTACCACTAGCTAGTTATACATAGAAAATTTACATTAATTTAAGCATAAATTATGTGATATCTCTTTTTTTTTTTAATGGACTTACACCACTTTCAAAATAAACGGTCCATATATTATAATATCTATTGGGGGTCCAGGCATTCTATTTAAGCCATTTGGTATCCAAATGGCTTAAATAAAATCTCTTTTTTTGTTGGGTTAGTGCAATTATAATTACTATTTGAAGCGTAGGAAGATTTATTGCGGTTTTTTAACCAAGGTGTTATGGTTCAAGAAAAACAATAAAAAACAATGGTTCATAAAATAAAGCAGACAACAATAAACCATTGTTTTTTATTGTTTTTCTTGAACCATAACACCTTGGTTAAAAAACCGCAATAAATCTTCCTACGCTTCAAATATTAAATAAAATCAACCACTTTTTCGGACTCAGGGGACCTCAAAACGTGTATATCCATCAAAATCTCGACATCTAATTTTTAACATGAATCCAATAGGCAAATAGGAAGAATAAATGAGCAAGCAGCTAGTTATATTTCAATTTATTAATAAACCAGGGCCGACGTTTCGGTCACATATGGGACCATTCTCATGGTCAGGTTAATGTCTGAAAATACATATAATCCTCGCCAAATTATATTGGGCATACACAATTGAACGTAGCTTAATCATGATAATAATAAAATTTGAGACATTATCATGATTAAGCTACGAGAAGTTCGTGACAGACAGATAGACAGACAGACATTAACGAATTATATATATAGATTTACCTATAATTGTGTATGCCCAATATAACTTGGCGAGAATTATATGTATTTTCAGACATTAATCTGGCCCTGAGGATGGTCCCATATGTGACCGAAACGTCGGCCTTGGTTAAAATATAACTAGCTACTTGCTTCATTCTTCCTATTTGATTATCAACACTCAGCTATACACCTCCTTTTAATGAATCCAATACTTTCTCTATATAGTTAAGAGAAAGTAAAAAACTTTAATTTGTTTTATTAAAAGTGTTATTTATTTGATTTTAATATCTTTATTTATGCCCTTGTCCTGTTTGTGACCCTCTCTGGGATTGTGCTGGCCCTTTGCCTTGCTATTTTTCAACTAGAGAGAAGGGAGTAAAGTGCAAGTTCCCAGAGGATTAAGCCACATGCGGGATATCTAGGACACAAATCTCCATTAGTCACGGTCAAAGCACAGACCCACCACACACGCCTGCAATTAAACACCTCTACAAAATTTATTTTAACTTATCTTTATACCCTACAATAATGAATTTTAATAGTTCCACTTTCTTTCTTTCTTTCTTTCTTTTCCTTTTTCTTTAAATTAAATAAATTTTCAACTCCTCTTCTAATCTCTTTGCCTGCCTGTTGATTGCATTTCTTTTTCAAGTATAAAAACAAAAACTGGTGTGATTGGTCGCACAGAAACCTTGCTAACTTGACCACTTGTTTTTTTCAAAATTTTAATCTCATATTTGGATATTTTATACTCAATAGGGAATTGTAATCTTCTATATATATAATTCGCTAATGTCCTCCTGTCTGTCTGTCACGCTCTATTTAGGCAACTTCCCGTTGGACTTTTGAAATGAAATTTTATATGCATAAAGAGGACCCTTCTCGGGATTACAGGAAAATTATTTTCATCCCGAAATTCCTATAACATTTTTGAGTTATTAATTCTTAAAGTTACGATTTCTCCCATAGGAAATGTATAGAGAAATATTTATGTATTCATTTCATTTGTGTATTCCATGAGCGTGAACAAATCCCCAAGCAGGCACTGGATTGGAATGGAATAATAATAATTTTCTATAATAATCTTCTGAAGGCGGGCGTCGCGTCTAGTAAATATAAAATTTCATAATTAGAAAAAACATTTTTTAATGTGTAAAAATTTAAGGGAAACCTCTTTTGAATCGAAATTAACATGCAAATACCCATAGGGATTTAACATTGGCTCTATGGAAGGAAGAGGCGGAAAGTGAATTTGAAAAAACTGAATTACATCAGTATAGTCTAGTACTTCAAACAATTCTCACGAAAAATCTTACTGATATACTTTTTAAAGAGCGTCTAAATAATAGATGATTTATTTATTTTAATCAAATCAACAGAGAGAAGTTTGAGAAAATGGAGAAAAAGTGAACAGTTAAGTACCGGTACTAGTAGGCCTACTTTTTAATCAAAGGCTTACCCCGTATTTTCAGGTCTTATGGGAGTGCCTAACTTATTATTTATTTTTTTTTTAACACTCACTTTTTTCCCATTCGCAAATAAATAGATATTTCTCTTGTTGTAGTCATCGTTCTGTCAGTGACTTGTCGTGATGACAGTTGTATGTCAATATTATTGTTGTGTCTTAATTAAAAATTGCGTAAATGACTGAATTAATTCTTGCATTGTTGCTCTTTCCTTACGTTGGTCTTCAATTAATAACCGAAGAGTCTCCTCCATTTTTCTTTTTTTTTTTGATAAAATATTTTTAAAATAATTGAAATATTAGATACCTCGTCGCCAGTTGTTATGATGTTGTGAATGAGTGAGTTCGATTGCACGGAGGAGAACTTTTAAGAGCTTTATTAACATATATGAAAATCATAACATGAAAATTATAAGTCTTGTTTGACAACAATAATATTGACATACAACTGTCATCACGACAAGTCACTGACAGAACGATGACTACAAAGGTCGTCGGCCAGATCCTTCGAAAATCAAAAAGCTATTCTTGATATGCCTGAACCAGACCAATATAAGAGAGGTACGAGCATTCCTTGGTTTAATTAATTATTACGGTTCATTCATTAAAGAAATGCGTCAAATTCGTCATCCACTTGATAATTTATTAAAAAAAGATATCAAATTTATTTGGTCAAAAGAATGTCAACTTGCTTTTTTCAAAAATCAAAGAGATTCTTAATTCAAATCTCTTATTAACGCATTTTGATCCAAATTTGCTTCAATCATTGTTGCGGCAGACGCAAGTAATTTAGGAATAGGTGCTCTTATTTCACATCGTTTTCCAGATGGCACTGAAAAGCTATTTATCATGCAAGTAGGTCACTAACTCCTGCTCACAGAAGAATTACAGCCAAATAGAGAAAGAAGCTCTTGGTCTCATTTTTTGCTGTCAAAGAAATTCCACGAAATTTCTTCATGGAAGAGAATTCACTCTTCTCACCGACCATCAACCCTTCTTTCAATTTTTGGAAATAAAAAGGGTATTCCAGCTTATACAGCCAATCGTCTTCAGCGCTGGGCTACCATTCTTCTTGGTTATAATTTTAAAATAGAATACCGAAAGACTCAGCTTTTTGGTCAAGTGGATGCTCTTTCATTGTCTCATCGCGTCTCATCAAAATGTTGATGAAGATAGAGTAATTGCAACAATTGAAGCTGATCGTTAGTGCTGATTATCAAGATCAAATACGATCACTTCCAGTTTCTGCCACGCACGTTCAGAAAGAAACTGAATCAGATATTTTGTTACAAAGAGTTATTAAATTTACCAAATCTGGTAAATGGCCCAAGTCGACCGTCAATCACCTTTTTTGGCATTATTTTAATCGACGAGAATCACTTTCCAGTCAATAATAATTGTCTTTTTACGGGGAAATAGAATTGTTATCCCGAAAACTCTTCAACGGCTTGTCCTCAAAACTTTACATAATGCACATCCTGGATCAACCAAAATGAAAATGTTAGCTAGGAGCTACGTTTACTGGCCAAATATTGATTCAGAAATCGAACATTTAGTTCGAAATTGCGAAAGTTGTGCATCTGCCTCGAAAAAATCCGATCAAAACTGAGTTAGCGTCCTGGAAACTTCCAAAACGTCCTTGGGAAAGGGTCCATGCAGATTTCGCTGGTCCGTTCGAGGGTCGTTATTTCTTCATTCTTGTCGACGCGTTCTCTAAATGGCCTGAAATTTATGAAATGAATAATATAACCTCAGGTAACACAATTACACTTATGAGAAAAAATTTTTGCTCAATTTGGAAATCCATTAACTCTAGTGACTGATAATGGTACACAGTTTACCTCAGCTCAATTTAGAGATTTTTGCGAGTCTACGGGTATTAAGCATATTCGTACTCCACCATTTCACCCCCAATCCAATGGCCAAGCCGAACGCTTTGTAGACACTCTTAAACGTTCGTTATTGAAAATGAAAGGGGAGAAGTCCACTCTAGAGGCACTTCAAACATTTCTCCAAGCATATCGCAGTACACCTTGCCCTTCCAGTAATCTATCACCAGCTGAAAGCTTTCTTGGCCGGAAAATCCGCACTACGTTAGATTTGTTGAATCCAGTTTTCGAGTCAGCAAGTGAAACTAACAAGGAAATGGAAAAACAATTTAATATTCATCACGGGGCCAAGAAGAAAACATTCCTACCTGGAGATCTAGTATTTGTAAAAGATTACCGAGTTAAGCCTGCAACATGGATTCCTGGAAAAATAATCACTAGAAAGGGTAAAGTTACGTATTTAGTCTCTACTTCAAAACACAAATGGATTCGACATGCCAATCAACTAAAAACACGCGAATCAAATTCAAATGTTCATACAAACGAACTTTTTAAAGCATTTGATTTGCCACTTCGATCGAATATTACTTCAAAAGAAGTATTACTTCCATATAATGACCCAGTTTCACCTGATATGACCCCAAATGTTCCAGAAGATTTTAATTGTGAAGAATCCACAATTACACAAGAAAATTCTTCACCCTTACCGCAATTAACTTCACATGTATCCATTGAACCAGCACTTCGCCGCTCCGGTCGGAACTCAAAACCACCAGATCGTCTCAACATCAAGACTCATGGCAAGTCATACGACTAACAATCTCATAAGGGAGGTGTTGTAGTCATCGTTCTGTCAGTGACTTGTCGTGATGACAGTTGTATGTCAATATTATTGTTGTCAAACAAGACTTATAATTTTTCATGTTATGATTTTATATATGTTAATAAAGCTCTTTAAAAGTTCTCCTCCGTGCAATCGAACTCACTCATTCACAACATCATAACATCTCTATACATTTCCTATGGGAGAAATCGTAACTTTAGGAATTAAAAACTCAAAAAATTATAGGAATTTCGGGACCCGAGTATTTTTTCTGGACTCTGCATAACGTCCTTTATAAGATGGCAAAATTTCGTTTCAAAATTCCAGCAAGAAGTTGGTCAAACAGAGCGTGACAGACAGACAGACAGACGGACACTCCGCTATTGTATATATAGATATATTAGGGTCCAGGCATTCTTATTTAAGCTATTGGGTATCCAAAATGCCTTAAATAAAACCATCGGATTGCCTGGGATCCGAACCCGCGACTTTTGGTATACAAGTCAGGCGCGCTACCAACTACGCCAAGCCTGAGGACTGCCTAACTTGAATAGGCCTAAATATAAATAAATAAACCTTATTTTGCCCCCTCTACGCAACTTTGGGCCCCCGCTCCCCCTATCTCTGGCCTTAACAATCTACTGGCAGCCCGCTGTGAAATTACATCATTTTCTAACACCTGGAAATTCAATTAATTTTTAGTTTTTTGAGGTGTAGCTATTCCACTGTACATGGGGATAACTAAGGAGGTGCCCCCCCCCAGAAAGCTTTCTGACCCAAGAAAAATTGAGAAAATATGGGGCTTTCCAAGCCCTCCGGAAGATAGCTGGTCCCATCGCCCCCCCTCCAGGCAAATTCTCTAGTTACGCCCATTCCACTGTAGCATTCCGACCGATAAAAAAGTAAACCCAAATTTAAAATCAACTTGATAAATCTTGTTCTTGTTCCGTTTTCGCTATTAAATGAAGGCTTTTTATTTTTTCCCTTATCGTTGAGCAAAGCACGTAGCTACCTTGATTTCATCGATTCCACCGGAACGTCTCGCTCTCTCTTGACCTGCTCTCACTCTCTCAGAACTCTCCGAGGTCACACATATCCAAATCATTCATATCTTATGTTGAAACGCAAGATTATTAACTTGTTAAAAAAAAAAAGTTAAATCTCTACATGTCGTAGGCCTATAAGGAAGAAAGCGAGGAAAGGCACGCTCTTAAATTCTTGAATAGAACTGATATCTAATATTTATTCATTTAAAAATTTATCTCTATTGAATACGAGTTTATTTGAATTTGTGCATTCTTTCATTGTCATTTTATAAATGGACCCTGTTACGCATTAGTGTGTCAATCGCCAGAGAAAATTAACATTAAAGTTTTTTGTTTTCATTGGATTATATACAGTGGCGTACCGAGGGGGGGGGGGGGGGGGCGGGGGGGCGGTCCGCCCCAGGCCCCGAGCCGGCATAGGCCCCCATATATTTATAAAAAATCAAAATTTAATGAAAATTTCTCTTTGAGAGGCCCCGGGGCCCTCAGGGCTCAAGTAAAAACCAAAAGATTTAGTTAAAAAAATCAAAATTTAATGAAAATTTGTCTTTTTGAGGCCCCGGGGCCCTCAGGGCTCAAATAAAAACCGAAAAATTTAGTTAAAAAATCAAAATTTAATGAAAATTTCTCTTTGAAAACCCCGGGGCCCTCCGGGCTCAAATAAAAACCGAAAAATTTAGTTAAAAATCAAAAATTTAATGAAAATTTCTCTTTGAGAGGCCCCGGGGCCCTCAGGGCTCAAATAAAAACCGAAAAATTTAGTTAAAAAATCAAAATTTAATGAAGATTTCTCTTTTTGAGGCCCAGGGGCCCTCAGGGCTAAAATAAAAACCGAAAAATTTAGTTAAAATATCAAATTTAATGAAAATTTCTCTTTGAGAGGCCCCGGGACCCTTGGGGTTCAGGAATATACGGTATTTTAAAAATATTTTTATGTATGGAGAAGAGGGATATTTAAAGATGAGCAGCCCCCCCCAAAAAAAAATTCAATATAAGGCCCCCTCTTTTAGTGCCGCCCCAGGCCCCCAACTGCCTCGGTACGCCTCTGATTATATATTATAATATATTATATTATTATATAATTTTTTTTTTGTCAAATGTGCAAGTAACATTAAATATACATTTTTTTAAGGACATATTTCATAAAAATACTATTAATTATAACATTTGAAACAATTTTCCGGGCTTAACTCAATTTTTAATTTTTTTTTTTGGCGCTTGACACACTAATGCGTAATAGGATCCAAATATTTCTTTTCTTTTTTTTTTTAATAATTTCCTAGCCTCTTCTTCTTTATCCTTTTTGTTACTTCTTATATTAAATTTTATTTTATTTTCTATACTAACTGCAATGCCTGCCTCCGGTTAGGTGTTCAGCGCAGTGGCGTCATTTCAACTTTTTCTTGGGGGGGGGGGGCAAATATTTATCTTGAAGGGGCAAACTTTTTTTTTTTCTTAAAATTTACTTCTAAATAGGTACTCTAATTTGGCCAAAAGATACTTGCTCGTCTTCGGCCTACGGTCGGTAGGAGGAAATAAAGAAAAGGAAAAGATGGGCGTGGTTTCGCCAAGTGTTCGGCTAATCTCGCTTTCCTCTGCCGCCGTTCGGGCACCGGGAACGCATTTTTGTTACGTTACATTTTCTCCCAATTCACCCTGCCTCGTTAGAGAACTTCGTTCCAAAAAAAATTTTTTTTTTTTTAAACATTCACACTTTTTTCTCATTCACACAGTCTTTTCGGCAACTTAGGCCATTTAAGACTTAACGATACTCGTATGTTTTTAATAAATCTGTTGGGGGTCCAGGCATTTCTATTTAAGCCATTTAGTATCCAAATGGCTTAAATAAAATCATCGGACTGCCTGGGGTCCGAACCCGCGACGTTTGGTATAGAAGGTAGGCACGCTACCAACTACTCCAAGACCCGAGGGCTTCCAAAAAACTATTTCCCATGAGATAGATAGATAGATGTCAATATTGATAATCAAAAAGACAAGAGGTGTGGGTTCGGACACATCAGAACCTTAAAATAACATAATTTCTTTAATAAAGTATTAAAATTCATAAATAATTTATTTTTTTATCCGTAGAGTCAATGTTTAATCTTCATATGGGCATATATTGCATGTTTATTTCGATTCAAAAGAGAATCACCTTGACTTTTTGCACATTTTAAAAAATTTCTTTCAATTCTTATGAAATTTTATATTTATTTAGAATTCTCTATTGTTCTTCTACCTTGCCTCTCATCCTCTCTTCTATCACCTCTATAAACTTCTTTTCTCATGTTGTAACGCACAACGTCACAATGTAATCAGAAATCACTGGACAGATTTACATAGATTTCACGAAAATTGTTTGAAGAAGACTTTACTGATGTAGTATTTCAGATTTTTCAAATTCATTTTCAGACTCTTCCTTCCATAGAGCCAATTTTAAATCCTAGTATGGGGATTTGCATGTTAATTTCGATTCAAAAGGGAAACTTTTTACACATTTAAAAAAATTGCAGCTAGGTTTATTTCGTTTAATAATCGCTTCAAGCCGATGTTTCGGTCAGATATACGACCATCATCAGGATTGAAGCGTGTCAACAAAATCCAATCTAACCTTGACTCCCATAGCCTGTTGGTCCTTATAAAATGGCAAAACACTACACAATTGTGCCATTCGACATTTTAAGGAATTTTGTTGACACGCTTGAGCCCTGATGATGGTCGTATTTCTGACCGAAACGTCGGCTTGAAGCGATTATTAGACGAAATAAACCTAACTGCAATCGCTCTTTTCTTTCTTCCTTACTACAAGATCTACTCAGCTATCCACCTCACTCTAAATTAAAATTTTGAAAAATAACCATAGTTTATTTGAAGCAGTCAACATTTAAAATGCAAGTTTGAAACTAAGGTGCTATCGGAAACTAAATATATCTCGACACAAAAAATCTGGTGTGACCAGCACGGTGCACAACTTTCTCTTACCAATTGATTGATAGCCAATTCAATTGAAACAAATTTTTTCGAACTCTTGACCCCTAGCATCAGAACACTATTGGTACAAAAAATGGATTAATTTCATCAAAACATCCCCAAGTTTTTGAATATTAATTAAAAATTTAAAACTTTTTTTTTATGAACCTATCATCAATAAAAGTTTCTTTCAAGAAAAGAAAAGTAATAAAGATAATGCAAAAATCGACCACCTGTTCTCTCTTGCTCTCTACAGAAATCTAAACTCAAAGACAAAAACAAAAAAAGAAGGAAAGTCATTAAAAATTTTATTTTAAGAATGTTTCATTTGACCGCATCCCATATAGAGTAGAGCGTATAAAAAGGAAAAAAAAAGAAGATGTGTATATATGAAGGTAAAAAAAGAATGGAAGGAATGGATGCTTGACACTGCAAATTAACTTTTTTATTTGCACGTCAACAGTTTGTTTGTTGCCTCATCTCTCTTCATGTATTTATTTTTAAGAGAGCTCCCTTTTACGAGGTGAAGTTCAAATCTTAGGTATAGGTAGCTTTATAACCAACAACTGAGAGGATATAATATACAGCACACCCAGCAGAGAGGGAGGCAAGTCTATTTTCTTGTGATTAGACCCTCATCCCTCTAATGGTTGGATTTATAGTCTAATTCTTTTTTTTTTTTTGTAATAAACATTGCTATAATTTTCTAATGGTTATCTGAAGGTGAATATAAATAAAAACTATTAGTTAAAATTATGTTATCTATATATACAGGGTGTCTCGGAAATGGCGGGAGTAATTGTTGGGGTCGATAGAGAAAATAATTCTGAATCGAAAGTTCCTGAGCCAAAAAATTTTTTTGGGCCTTAGAAAATTAGTTATTAATTAAAAACGATAGCCAATCAGGAGCGCGCTACAAGAGAATCACAAGTGAGTGGAATATATTTCATTAATTAATAAAATATTTCGAATTTCAAGAGAATGGAGGACATTTTGAACACCTGTTAGATTAAATTATGTTTTTTTTTTTTTTTTGTTTTATTAAAAAGTTTAATTCTAAAAAAAATAAAATATAAACGTTCGCTCATGCTGACATTAGTCCCCCGCTTCTCTGAATTAGAAATTATTTTTAACACATTGGTTGACACGGGCCCTCCGAAAAATCATTTTTTTTTGTACTGATGATGACCAGGCGTGATGCCGGTCGAAATATTTACGAATTAAATTGATGTGAGAGGCGTCCATTAACGGCTGGTTTTATTCTCCGGTTCCTTCTATATACGTATGGTCCAGCAAAAGTCCTAATTCTAATAAAAAAAAATAAAAATTTCGATTCCGTTTGTTAGCTTCCGGTCTTGTCTTTGGTTCCAGTTTGATTTTTAGAAGAAATTTCGATTTATTCAAAATAAACATGTCTACACGGTCCCTGAGTGTCTAGTCGAGTCAAGGGCGGATACAAGGGGGGGGGGTAATTTCCCCCTTTACCCCCCCCCCCCGAGATTCGAAAAAAATACATTTTTTTCGCAAAAAAATTTATATTTAATGTAAAATTTTTAAAATTAATACTTAAAAATTTGATGTGTATTTATATTCTAGCAAACAAGTACAGAATGCGCTTTTAAATTACCGAAATTAAAAAAAAAATAGTGTGCTGTGCGACGAGTCACACCAGATTACCCCCCCCCCGAGAAACACGTCTGGATCCGCCCTTCAGTCAAGTGTTAAGCTCCAGTTTGATTTTTTAAAAAAAAATTTTCCCTTTGTAAAAAATAATTCTCAATTATCGAAAATAAAAAAAATAAAAATTTCTAATCCGTCTAGACTTGAGTTCAATTCTAATCTTTGAGAATAATTCTGAATCACTAAAAATAATAAAAGAATATTTTTTTTTCCGTCTCTTTGTCTCCGGTCGAGTCTTGGGCTACCACGTCCCCACTCACTTGTGATTCTCTTGTAGCGCGCTCCTGATTGGCTATCGTTTTTAATTAATAACTAATTTTCTATAGCGTGCCTACCTCCTATACCAAACGTCGCGGGTTCGGACCCAGGCAGTCCGATGATTTTATTTAAGCCATTTGGATACCAGATGGCTTAAATAGAAATGCCTGACCCCACAATAGATATATTCTCTACAACGGTTATCGTCAAAGTCTTATATGGCCTAAGATGCCGAAAAGACTGTATGAATGTGAGTGTGAATGAGAAAAAGTGTGAATGTTTTAAAAAAAAAAAAAAAACTAATTTTCTAAGGCCCAAAAAATTTTTTTGGCTCAGGAACTTTCGATTCAGAATTTTTTTTTCTCTACCGACCCCAACAATTACTCCCGCCACTTTCGAGACACTCTGTATATAATTCGCTAATATCCGTCTGTCTGTTGGTCACACTCTGTTTGACCAATTTCCCGTTGGAATTTTGAAACAAAATTCTATACCAGATATACTTAAAGAAGACCTTCTACATGAAAATTATTTTCGTCCCGAAATTCCTATAACTTTTTGTGTTATTAAAGTACTACTAAAGTTACGATTTTTCCCATAAGAAATGTATAGAGAAATATTTATGTATTCTTTGCATTTATGTATTCTATGAATGTAAACAATTCCTCAAGAAGGCACTGAATATTCCAGAAATATTGCCAATTTTGCACAATATTGCAGCTCAAACAGCAATATTCCTGCAAGTTACAAAAAAGCGGACCTTGGAATACTGTACCAATGTTGCTGCAATATTTCCTGTAAAGATAGCTTGGAATATTGTCATTACAATATTGCTGCAATATTATCAATATTTTTCAAAATTTGCAACAATATTGGTAATATATGCAAGTTTTGCAATATTGCTGGAATATTCCAAGATCTCTGGGTCTATTTGGGCAACTTGCCGTTGGAATTTTAAAACAAAATTTTATATGCTTTAAAAAGATCTTCTAGAGGTTATTTTTGTCTCGAAATTTCTATAAATTTTTGAATTATTAATTCCTAAATTTACGATTTCTGTATAGAGAAATATTTCTGTACCGGTATTCTTTGCATTTATGCATTCTATGAATGTAAACAAATCTTCGAACAGGCCTGTATAGGAATGGTAATACTAATTTTCTTTTCATAATTAAGAAAAGGCGAGGGAGGGGTCCAGGGGGGGGCGAAGCCTCCCTGTCTATACGCTAAACCAGTCAAAAGCAGGCGGCACGGCTAGTAAATAACTTATAAAAAATCTGTTGTGAACTGGTCGCCTAGCACTCTTACCGTAATTGAAAGTTGTGTTTTATACTTGTCAAGCCAGATTTTTTGTGTCGACATACGTATATGTAGTCTTCGCCGATATATCGGGGGGGGGGGACTAAATGGCCTTAGATGCCCGAAAATCTCTATCAGATATTTCATGATTAGGATTTTATAGACTGGCAAATTTTTCTTTTCATTCTACTCTGTAAATTGACGTTGCTATTGACTTTTGAACAAAATGGTTGAAAAGTGGTGGTGGTGGCTGGGTGCCATTAGAGATCCATATGGCTGGCATTCAGGGCCTAAGCCCTTAAGCCCGAGATTTGAGCGATTAAAGACTAAAAGCCTTCTCTCTCCCTCCCTTATATACTATTGACTAACTTAAGGAACAACAAACACGTTCAAAACGCCATTCAAGTGCACTCATTGAGAAGGCAATTAATCGCAGGGAACAAAAAAAAATCTCTTTTTGTTCTTCTCTCGCACATTGAGTCGCAATTATTTCGCTTTATTTCATATTTGAATTGTAATTAAAATTCAATTTAAATGATTTTTTTTTTTAATTTTAAATCAAATATAGGGATCGTGCGTGAAATATAGAGGCAGCACTATAGCCTAAGTAAGCGCTGTCTAGTGTTCTTTTGACAAACTTTGTGGAATGTAAACATTCATTGCAAACAACATAAAATATTTTAAAAAATGGAAAAAATAATAAAATACTGATTTCAACTAGTTGTCAGTAATATTATACGCGGCCACAATGATGAAAAAGAGAAAAAAAATATTCAACTCAAATCATGTCTATGCGGTAGTTGAAAAAACAAATTCTTTTGAAAGTGTCATAAGCGTCAAAGTCACATTTAAATCCAAATCATTCGTTTTATATTCAAGTTCTCATCAACTATCTCATCAATATGAGGAAATAATGAATTTGGAACTTTAGATAAAATTTTAAAGTTCTTAATTCATTCAATATGTATCCTTACAGAAGCAATGTTGCAGGTTATGTTTCATCTACTTCTTCCGGGGTGAATTGGTCTTTGTGACCAAAAAGAGGATTTATTAGTACTTATTAGTTTATTATTTATTAGTACTAGCAGCTTTTAGTAATTCACGAATTTTTAATAGCCGGATACCTCACAAGGATTGTATATTTTTTTTAAATATTTTTGCTTCCAGGAAAAATCGAGGGAATATAAGACGGATGTTCCGATTTTTCGTTGTTTATAAAATGAGTATTACTACAAATTCTCGAATTTTGATTTGGTACCCAGTCTTTTGGATTTTCTCTGAAATGGAAAAAAGTTTTAAGGTTAAGTTATTATTATGAAATAAATGTCATAAATATTAAGAACCTGGTTAACAAAATGAGTTATTTACATGCGTCGAGTTTAATCTCAAAATTCATTTTAATTATGTAATATATTTGTAATTAATTTTGGACTTAGTCATAATTTTTTACTCTTTTTATCCATTGTTTACGTTTTGCTATTTTCATGTGGCTATCTGGAAATTTATAAAATTTCACTTTCACATCCATTCCAGGTTTCTGATATGATGTATTATTACAGCCACGGATACAGCAATTTTTTTCTTAAAGTCGACAAACTTCAAATAATCTCAATATATTTAATTAATAATTATTCAAAAATAAATCACATGTTAAATATTTAACAAATCCCCCGACTAATTAAGATGATTGCCACTAGTTGGCGCAAAGGTCTAGACGCACGGTCCCTATAAAATGTAACCAAACATTTGTCTGGAATTGAAAAATAAACAGCAACCCCCCCCCCCCTCCCCGCCTCTCTTTAAATAAATAATATTAATATACTGGAGATAAAATATTTTATTTTATAATTTGTATTTAATTAAATTATTTTGAATGATTATTAAATACTAGCCGCGCCACCTGCCTTCGGCGGGCCTCGCGTCTAGCCAGGGGCGCTTCGCCCCCATGGACCTCCCTCTGCTGGCTCGGGCCCGCTTCTTAACTATGAGAAGCTGTCCCGCCCGCCTTGGAGTTTAGACATTTTTATTACTATTCCAATCCAGTGCCTGCTTGAGGATTTGTTAACATCCATAGAATCTATATATATAATAGCGGTGTGTCCGTCTGTCACGCTCTGTTTGATACCTTCCCGTTAGAATTTTGAAACGAAATTTTGCAGTCTTATAAAGGACGTTATGGTGAGTCCCGAAAAAATACTCAGGTCCCGAAATTCCTATAACTTTTTGAGTTATTAATTCCTAAAGTTACGATTTCTCCCATAGGAAATGTATAGAGAAATATTTAAGTATTCTTTGCAGTTGTGTATTCTTTGAATGTAAACAATTCCTCAAGCAGGCACTGGATTGGAATACCTAGTAATAATAATTTTCTTTTCAAAATTAAGAAAAGGGGAGGGTCCGCCGCAGGCGGGCCCGAGCCAGATGGTTTGAGTCCAGGGGGGTTGGATATACATGTTTTGAGGTCACCTGATTCCAAAAAAAATTTGGTCCAGCAAATTGATCTGTGTGTCTGTGTGGACATTTTTGACCATGAAGGAAATGAGCTAGGAGGTTGAATTGATGATTTTATTTAAGCCATTTGGATACCAAATGGCTTAAATAAAATCATCGGACTGTCTGGGTCCGAACCCGCGACGTTTGGTTTAGGGGGTAGGCACGCTACCTTCTACGCCAAACCCGGAGGCAAGATGTAAAATTTATAAGTATGGGAAAATATTTATATTTTGTTACCTTGGCAACCATTTCTCCTAAAGTGGTCTTCAGAAGATTTCAATGCCAAAACGAGAATATACATTTGAAAGAGCATCTAAAAAATAATTGACTTTTGAATTTAAACAAAATCGTTGGAGCGAATTTAGAGAAAATCGAAAAAAACTGAAAAAGTACATCAGTAAAGTACTAGTACTCTTTGGCCGATTTTGTTCAAAAGCTTATTTTCAAGCTCCAGGGGGGGGGGGGTCTAGCTTAAATATAAAATTTTAACCTCCTAGCTCAATTCATGCTCCTTCATGCTTTAAACCCAGTCACACACACACACACAGACCATGTCGCGAAAACCACTTTTTTGGATTCAGGGAACGTGAATATCCATCAAAATCTTGACATCGAATTTTCTACATGAATCCATTGCTTTCTCTATATATTACATATATACATTAGGGGTATGACTTTTTTACAACCTCGTATCCCTGTATCATTACATGATGAACTTTTACTAAAGATTGATTAAAATCATACTTTCAAGGTGATTTGATAAAAAAACGTCACGCACAAAATGATTTGAAAATTTTATATATCAGATTTTTTGCCAATTTTTTGAAGTCATTCTAAATAGATACAAAATTGAACACAAGCTTTAGACTCACTTATATAGGGTCATTAGAGACATAAGGAAGTCAAATATTCTAGATAAGGTCATTGCTGAGGATGTATCTCAGTTGGGGGTTGTCCTTGTTGAGGGGGAGTCTTAGTAGACTTCTTTCATAACTTTGATTGCACCGCACGCTCACAACATTGGTTGTTTCGGGCAATGTTGATTGGAAATTCATCTGTTTTCCAGTGGGTTTTCAAGCAATTGAGCTCTGCTGATTCAGAGCTGCAGATAGTTCATCAAAATCTTGAACGTGAAAGCATTGGCTGCTGATTTAATGATCAGCCCATTAGTAAGAAATGAATGGACGAATTTTGCGCAATCTTTTGCGGATTTCAGGCATCAGTATAAACGAAAGAAGGGCTTGAATGGCACGAGAGGTCCAGCATGCATCGCTGATATTTCGAACTTGTTGAAATTTCACGAAGGGGATTTCATTCCTCTCAGCGAAGTGACAGAAGTCACGAGTGAGGTGGTAAAGAGACTTCATGTCGTCTCTTCAGCCGCCTGTTTCCTTAATTTTAGTTTTAACGTTGCTGAAGGCTCCTTTCAATTTATTATAATGTCTAATCAAATCCTGCACAAAGAAGTAGTGGATGTTGGTGATTTAGTCAAACCATGGAGCTCATCGCCCATGACAACACGTAGAAGGCGATCCAGCACATGGAGCTGGCAACTAATAAATTTGGGGTTGGGGTACCTTTCTCTTCGAACATTTGCTGCAGCCGATCATCGCCTGCTTTTATTTAGAATAATAAAAAAAATACTAAAATTTGCTTTTATAAATAGAATTGATATAATTTATCATTAAATCTTTATTAGAAAAATAAAATATATAGCTATGATTTTGGCTTACCCCTTCCCAGAGGTTCCCTTACCCCCCCCCCCCCCCCCCCCCCCCCCCCCCCTCCCCCAGGATTTTCTAGGGGGTTCTGAAAGTTATAAATGACACCAAATTAAGCAAATTAAGCTAATTAAAACTCAACTACTCGCTTTGAACACCTCCCTTATATACCAGCTTATACAAGACTGCGACTATTCAACCTAAAATTTCAAAGTGGTTTGTGCGTGACCTTTTTTAATAGTTTCATGGAATAAAAGTCATTTTAGTCATTAATAGGCAAAAGTTCATTGAGTCGTGATACAGGAAATCTTTTTAAAAAAAAAAGTCGAAAAGTCATACCCCTAATATACATAGGTAAGAGAAAGTCAAAAAATGTTTTCTGAAAAAACTTTCCAAAAGAATAATAAACAAGAGGTCAAGTTAACTTAGATGCTATGGGAAACTAAATATATATCGACACAAAAAATCTGGTGTGACCGGCGCACATCACACAACTTTCTCTTACCTTCGTTAATCGAATGTTGTGTACCGTGCGCTTGCTTTTGAAGTGTAAAATCGATTAACTGAATTCTAAATATGTATTTAAAAAAAAAAAAAAAAAAGAATCAATCAATTTGATTCCATCAAATAATTGAATTCATTTTAGGAAGCTCATTTCTAAACATTATTTGATTGAATATTTATAACAAAATTTAATTTCCGGAGTATTTGTGACCAAACAGGGATTAAAAGATATCAATTTAATGGAGTCTAAATTCATTGGAGAATGAAACGGTTGGAAAAATTCGTTTACATTTCATCAATTTGTAGGATGAAAGAGGATGAAAATTTTTTACTTTCTCTTATCTAAATATACTATAGGGCCTATATATATGCCTATAGAGAGAAAATATTGGATCATGATGAAAATTCGATATCGAAATTTTGATGGATATACACGTTTTGAGGTCCCCTGAGTTCAAAAAAGTCTGTCTATGGACAAAATATCTCAAAAACGAAAAGTGCTATGAAGATAAAATTTCATATTTAAGTTAAGTACCCCCCTGAGACGTAACTCGGAAAAAAATCTGTCATTAACTTTCACTAATATTGCAATGAATACATAAATTTCTTTTATTTTCATACATTTCCCACGGAAGAAATTATAACTTTAGGAATTAACTGGACCCTGTTATGCATTAGTGTGTCATGCGCCAAAAAAATTAAAAATTGAATTAAGCACGGAATATTGTTTCAAATGCTTTAATTAATAGTATTTTTTATGAAATATGTCCTAAAAAAATTTATATTTAATGTTACTTGCAAAATTGACAAAAAAATTATATATAATTCAATGTAAACAAAAAACTTTAATGTTGATTTTCTCAAATCTCGATGTTTGGTCTTTGACACACCATTGCATAACAGGGTCCAACTATAGTTGCGTGGAGAGGAGTCAGCCAAGGAAAATAAAAAAAATAAAAAAAACCAATACTTTCTCTCTATATATATATTACATATATACATAGGTAAGAGAAAGTAACAAATTTATTGTTTCGAGCGCCCGTCGCCCTCTTCCTCGGGACAGTATAAGTGTCAAATATTACAGATGGTAGTAACAAGACAGTCGGTTGACATTATTAGACACTTATACTGTCCCGAGGAAGAGGGCGACGGGCGCTCGAAGCGTCGACAGAATAAATTTGTTTTTTATTTTCCTTGGCTGACTCCTCTCCACGCAACTATAGTTAATACTCACAGCAAGAATAATAATTAATTTAGGAATTAATACCTCAAAAAGTTAGAGGAATTTTGGGACGAAAATAATATTCCTGTAATCCCTAAAAAGTCCTCTTTAAGCAAAATTTGGTTTCGAAATTCAAACACAATTAAAAAAAAAATAATAAAAATTTTATTTATTTTTTTTAACATTCACACTTTTTTCCCATTCACACTCACATTCACATAGTCTTTTCGGCAACTTAGGCCATATAGGACTATAATGAGATATGATAATCTCGACACGAAAAATCTGGTGTGACAAGCACAGAACACAACTTTCGATTACCGAAGGTAAGAGAAAGATGTCTGCTGTGCGACCAGTCACACCGGATTTTTATTTTTTGATTGGAAATCAAATAATTTCAACTTAACTAAAGTTTTTTTTTTTTTTTATCTTCATCTTTTAGTTGTATGATGACAAAGCTTTTAAGTTTAAAAAGCTCTACAAAAGAGAAAAAAAAATTGATTTTTATAAAAAATAAAGAATGAATTTGAAAAAGAAAGACCGAAGAGAGAAAATCTTTTATGAAAAGGATTGTGAGAGAAGATACGATTTAATTTAATAAAATAACTTTTATTGGCATTCGTGTTGTCCTAAAAAAAAGAAATCATCTCATTTGTTGGTTTTAAATTATCTATTTTCATCGCCAACGTATTTACTTTTTTTTTTTTGTCCAGACAGGCCGACAGCAGGAAATTAACATTTTAACATTAAAAAAAAAAAGAAAATTTCTGGAACTTGATTCTTCTTTAGTATATCGTATTATGGAAATAGGGAAAAATTCGTTAAACATCCCAAAAAGAGAGGATGAGAAATTTCATATTTTCGGTTTGCCAGATGAAGAATGAATCCGGGGAAATTTTCCATCTCGTGGTATGAATGAATATTTTAACATAAGCATTCGTTAGCTGCCTGGCTGACTCTCTCTGGCTCTTATTTTATAAATGTACAATTTAGAGAAATCCATAAAATGAAAATATTTATCCATTTACCGGTAAGCTTTTGTGGCTTGATTATTATTATTATGGAAGTTTTTAATTATAGACCAACCACATTTTGTATTATTTATTTACTAGCCGCGTCGCCCTCCTGGATCCTCCGCCAGCTAGCTCGGACCAGCCTCTGGCAGACCCTCGACTTTTCTTAATGGGTCGTCTTGATAACTTACCTACCCCAACATTAAAATAGCCTCCCTATGGGGAAATACATGGTGTTTGTCCTTCAGCTATTTTAATTTTATTTTATTACCCTTTTTTTAATGACACCTGTATGATTTTGTTTTGATTTTTTATCAAAATTAACGAAAATTTTCTATTTCTTCTTTGATTATTTCAAAAACTATTCAGTTTTGAAAAAATGTTAAAGAATAAAAACTTTTTAAAATATGAGTAATTTATCATTCCCAAAATTTCAAAATTTTTGAAAAAACTTTTTTAGGTAAAGTACTACTAGCAAGTGACGTATTTACTCCAAAAGTTGATAGAAATCTACAATTTTAGTGTAAGGAGCATATACCAAATTTCATCGATCTAGCTGCTTTGGTTTTTAAGCAATCGTGTTTTCACACACACACACACACAGACATAATGCCAAAAATGGTTTTTTGGACTCAGGGGAGGGGTCTAAAACGTGGAGAAACATCAAAATCTCGAAGTCTAATTTTTTTACGATTACAATAACTTTCTCTACACTGTAAAAGAAAATTTTAATTTTAGTATGTTTTAGTATAGTAAATTTTCAAATTTTCCTTGTAAATGATAACTACCATACATTTGTATACTAAATTTACAAATCTATGCATTCAAAAAAATTTTTACAACCAAAAAACATTTTAAAATTACAATTCTCTTGGAAAATTAGAGTAAATATTGTAATTTTACCATATGATTTCTAATTTTACAATACAACGGCATTGTAATTTTAGAACACGGTTTGTAATTTTAGAAAAGGGTTTGTAATTTTACAAAAAGGTTTCTAATTTTACAATACAAGAGGTATTGTAATTTTCCCTTTAAGGCTGCCAACATGGCCGACTTTGTTGTCGACTTCCTTTTTAGCTTTCTTAATAAAGACATTTTTGGCACTATAAGGATTTATTTAAGTTATAATATGCAAAAAAATAATAATATTATGATAACTTTAAGTTTATTTTTTATTTTATTATTTAGTAAAAATAGTTGACAATGAGGTCATACTTGAATGCCAAATAGCAGAGATAGAGCATTAGTTAACAGGTGATTCGATGGTCAAATGGACTAGAGCAGACATGGCTTCTACCAAAAAGGTCAGTGTTCAAATCCTGGAGGAATTTTTCATTAAATAAAAATATTTATTTCACTCCATTCAGGTAGAGACGTCCCCTAAAGGTCAATAACCTATGATGGGTCCAGTCGTAAATTTTTTTTCTTTTTTCTAAATATTAGTAAAATTACAAACATTTGGATTGTAAAATTGCTAAATATTTGTAAAATTACCAGACATTTGGATTGTAAAATTGCTAAATATTAGTAAAATTACCAAATTTGGACTCGAAAATTGCTAAATATTGGTAAAATTACCACACATTTGTAAACGATTTTTGCAAAGAGTTTTTGTAAAAATATCATTCAACTGTATAGTAAATTTAGTATCTATTGGTCTTGGAAATTTGCTTACAACAAAAAAATTGTAAAATCATCGAAATTTTTTTTACAGTGTATACGAGAAAGTAAAAAGGTCAAATTATTTTTCGATTACAGTTTTGACCGATTTCATACGATTTGTGTCAATGAAAATATGATCACTTTAATCTAAAAGGCGAATCCAAAATGGCGATTCGGGGCCGGGAATTTTTCAAAGATATTTTGTTCAAATAATAACAAAAATAATATTATTGAGATAGACTTAAACATCATTAAAGATTTCCTAGTTCTTATCCGAACCTTTAATTAAACATTTCCAATTCTCATTTTGTAAATTTTCCCCATCAGATGGAACTCCCAGAGGAATAGAAGATGTATGTACGGATTAGCATTCAAAGGACCATCCGTTACAGAGGTCATCGTTTGAAATTTCATGAATTTTCGAAGGGCTTAAACGAACAACGCCTTTGCCATTACCTCTTCTATAAATATTTAATAATTTGATGCAAGATGATAAGATCCCAGGTTAAAATAATCTCGGCTAGGTATTTATTGTAAGTTAATAACATATTATTTTTATACAAATGAACTATTATCAGGATGTCTTTGAAGGGCACATCCGTAAGGAGCCTCTGAGAAATAAAGGGGGAGAGACTAGCTAGGAAAGACTCTTTTCTCATGCTTGAGCTCTTGTATAGTAGCTACATGAATCTTTTATTTTGAGAGAATGTTTATTGATTCAAATCTCTCTTGAGCTCATACATGTTTTTTAATGACAGTTTTTGTAAAAATGCCAAAGAATAAAAACTTTTTAAAATAGAAAGTACACTGTAAAAAAAAATATGAATTTTCCTTCGTTTTTCATAAATTTTGGTGGTTTAATTTTAATATACCCAGGA
>JAKCPI010013521.1:0-10008 GCA_023213315.1 Euborellia annulipes
TAATAGACCTATAGTGTAGATTATTTTCTTTTGTGGAATTTGTTATTATGAGTGAAATAATTGGGAATCAGAGAAGTCAGTGGCCGTTTTTCTATAGACAAAAGGACAATCTAACTAGTATTTCTATTTATTTATCTATCAAATTGAGATTTGTTTGTGAGCGCATCAGTTCTCGAAAACGACTCTAACGATTTTTTCCAAATTTAAAATATAGACTAAAATTTTCGGCAAGAATATGAAATTGCACTAGATCTCATCTTGGGAAAATTCGACTACTAGTTCTTTACTGATGTACTTGTTTTGTTTTTTCATTTTTCTCGAAATTTCCTTTAACGATTTCTATCAAATTTTAAATATTAAGCTTAATATCAAACTACGATTGATCTCGTCTTTGGGAAACTTCGAGTACTAGTACTTTACTTTTTAAAGTGAAACTTTTATTATATCGGTACGAATTTTTTGGTTCTTCTATCAGCATGTCGCTTTGTAACGAGGTGACGTAAAAAGCCATGACGTTACAAGCCATGACGTCACAATCCGTGACGACAAAAATAAGAAAGTTGAAATTTAATATATATAACGAATTATAAAAAAATTATTGTGAGATTTAATAATTCAATTTTTTTTTAATTGATAAAATATAATTTTTTAAATAATTTAAAATATTCAAATCTTCAATCTATATATACTGTATATATATAATCCAGGGGGGGCGAAGCCCCGCTGGCTAGACGTGCCGCCCGCCGAAGGCGGGCGGCGCGGCTAATTACTAAATAAATATTGTTCACAGTTTTTAACATGCCACTATTGATTTCCCATTTTCCAATTATTAAGTTAAGATTAAAAAGGCGATTTTAATACCCTTAATTGAATAATTTTCTGAAAATTTTCAGTTAAACGCCTACGATCCAAAAAAAGTTTCACTTGCATCGTGGTTTCATAAAACCACACAATGATTTTTTTTAGTTTTTTTCTGAGTATAAGTACTTTACTGAAGTTCCTTTTTTTATTTTCTCAAAATTCACTCATTTATTTCAAATTTTGAATACCAATATGAATGAAATTAAGCCATGTTTCAATATAATGTGATGACGTCTTTGGGATACTTCGAGTACCATTACTTTACTGAGATATAATCAGTGCCGGATTAAACAAGCCCTTAGGCTGTGAAAATTTCGAGGCCCCCTCCCCGAAATGTTCAAAATGTCGCTATGGGGCTCGTGTAAAAATAAAAATTCATATATATTTTAAAACTTTTCATAAAGCATTGTCCATTGAATAAAATATTATATAATTTTAAAATATCTTTATAAAGAGAGGGGGTAAATTGTATAACTAGCTCAAGGGCGGATACAAGGGGGGGATAAAGGGGGTAATTACCCCCTTTATCCCCCCCCAAGATTTGAAAAAATACCTTTTTTTTGCAAAAAAATTTATTTTTCACGTAAAATTTTAAAAATTAATACTTAAAAATTTGATTTGTATTTATATTCTGGCAAACAAGTACAGAAAGCGCCTTTAAATTACTGAAATTAAGAAAAAATAGTGTGCTGTGCGACAAGTCACTCCAAATTACCCCCCCCCCCCAGAAACACCTCTGGATCCGCCCTTGAACTAGCTAGTGGTAAATTTCTTGAAAAATTCCCATGTTTTCTACAATTTAAAATTGGTCGGTAAATAGATTTTTTACTTTCTCTTACCTATGTATATATGTAATATATATATAGAGAGAAAGTATTGGATTCATGTCAAAAATTCGATGTCGAGATTTTGATGGATCTTCACGTTTTGAGGTCCCCTGAATCCAAAAAAGTGGTTTTCGCGACATGGTCTGTCTGTGCGTGTGTGTGTGTTCAATTTTAAGCATGAAGGAATTGAGCTAGGAGGTTGAAATTTTATATTTAAGTTAAACACCCCCGGGACCGGAAAAATAAGCTTTTAATCAAAATCGGCCAAAGAGTACTAATACTTTATTTCGATTTTCTCAAAATTCACTCTAACGATTTTGATTAAAATTCAAAAATCAATTATGTTTTAGATTCTCTTTAAAATGTATATTCTCATTTTGCAATTGAAATCTTCTGAAGACCACTTTACTCTTGTACTCCATAGAAAAGATAGGAGAAATGGTTGCCATGGTATCAAAATATAAATATTTTCCCATACTTATAAATTTTACATCTGCATTCAAATGTTCCGTACTGTCGGAAACTAAATATATGTCGACACAAAAAATCTGGTGTGACAAGCACAGTACACAACTTTCGATTACCGAAGGTAAGAGAAAGTTGTGTGCTGTCCGCCAGTCACACCAGATTTTTAATAAACAGATACTTTAACCTTTCATTTTCTCGAATAGAAAATGGACTTACACCACTTTCAAAATAACCGGTCCATATGATAAGTCAAAACAAACAAATTTTTTTAAATTAATAAAATATATCAATTAGGCCTAAGAAATATTTTTACTTTAAATTTAGTAAAAATATTTCTTAATATAACTATAATTAGTTTTATTAAGCTATTTGAGCGTTGATTCCAGCTTTTTTCAAACAAAGCCTCTACCTAGTTAACTTCTATTTCTACTCATCCGTCTTTAAAGTTGTGCAAAAACGATAATAAGTTTTTATTTCTATTTATCTGCAAAATAATCTATTTTAAAACAAACGAAAGTGTATTTTTTATCATCATTCATTCATTTTTATTTGAATGGGGGGGTATGATATTTTTTATCTATTTAATATTTATTGACAAATTTTTTTTTTTGTAAAATATTTGGTTTAGATTTGATATCGGATTTTTTAAACGACTCCACTCCCAAGTTTTTCTCATTTTACTCTTTCTCTTTAAAAACTCAATTAACCCCTTCGAAAATTTTCCCTCGCAAGAGGAGGTCGACCGGAAATTATTAAAGAATAATGAACTTTTGCTTGGGTGTCTGTAAATTAATTAATGTGAAACAAGATGTCAAATTGCTTGCCTTTGGGATAAAAACCTCTCTCAGCTTGGGTTTTAATCAACAAACTGGCTTTAGCAAATCGAATTGATTTGCATTCATTCCCTTTATTATTACTTGGATTATTTTTAGCAACTCTTGAATTAGAAGTAAAAAAAAAAATACCTGGGGGAATTGATAAATCAAAATTTCAAAATTAAAACAGACTAAAAGGTATAAATAGATGGCTAATATAATTAAACAGAAGGAATTTTATGATTTTTAAATATTTATTAAAGAAACATTCCCAGTCTGTTTTTACACTGCTATAAATCCATCAAGAAATGTTTAGTATTCAAAGGATTTTTGTGGGATGTGATTGATTTCAAGTGGCGTTTAGGGATTATCTTTTGATCGTCTTAATTGCGAATAAAATTTCTAAGATTCACGATAATGTATTTTATTTTTTTCAAATTATCAATCACATCTAATGAGTAGGCGACCACGAGTTACCCGAACTAAGATCTTTATAAATTTATCCGAATCTTTTCTAACTCATTAATTTTTACTTTCTCTTACCCTATATATGAACTACATGTATATAGAGAAGAAATATTGCGATCATATCAAAACATCGAGATTTTGATGTCCCCTGAGTCCAATAAAGTGGTCTGTCTGTGAACAAAATATTTCAGGAACGAAAAGAGCTAGGAGGTTGAAATTTTATATTTGAGTTAGCCCCTCTAAGGTGAAAATAAGCTTTTGAACAAAATTGGCCAAAATGTATACAACTTTATTGATGTACTTTTTCAAAATTCGCACCAACAATTTTATTTGAAATTCATAAATCAATTATTTTTCACATGCTTTAAAAAGCATATCAGTGAAATTTTTCGTGAAAATTGTTTGAAGCATACTTTACTGATGTGGAAGTATTCGTAGCTCAGCGTGGTCAAGTTTGGAACTTGGTTACTAAGGGCAACTAGATATATCTCGACACAAAATAATCTGGTATGACAAGCACAGTACACAACTTCTGAAGACAAGAGAAAGTTGTGTGCTGTGCGACCAGTCACACCAGATCTTTTTTATTTGTGAATTCTAATTTCCCAGTCAAATATTTTTTAATGGTTAGCAAATAATTTCTATTTAATCGCTCATTATGAAAATAAATTATAATTATTAGGCTTATGCAAATTTAATAGAATTTAAATAATAGAAAAAAAATTTTCTATTATTTTTCTTGAACTTAATAAACAGAGAGGTATTTATGTTGTTGATAAATATTGATAAAAAGTTTTTGAACATTACTTCAAAGAACAATTATTTAATTTTTTTTTTAAATGTGTGCTATTAATACCTTCATTATCTCTATTTTCTATATATATAAGTGACATAAAAAAGAGAAGGTGACTTAATGACTGACTGACGATGACCAACGCACAGCTATAGAACTCAGAAAGCTAAAATTGACATGTAGATTACGTTTTAAGTTAATCACAGATTACATGCTGGAGAGGATGAATTTCTCAGTTTATACAAATATATACAAATAAGGAAACGCAAATTTTCTCTTGTTTTTTATTAAAATTTTTTGGCCAACTTGATGCGCAACTTAAGTTTCGACCTATTTTAATAAAAAAAAAAAAAATAAGAGAAAATTTCCGTTTCCTTATTTGTATAAACTGAGAAATTCATCCTCTCCAGCCTGGATTCTGTGATTAACTCAAGATTGAATCACAAGGCTCGAGATCCTATAATGTATCTGATTAAAAACGATCGAGGGATACACACGCCCGCACCAGGGACACACACGGTAGATCTAAAGTGACCAGGATAAAAATGTGTGTCCCTGGTGCGGGCGTGTGTATCCCTGTGTGTTCTTAAAGATTCACTATGCAGACCTGTTGCGGGTGTGTGGATCCCTCGTTCATTTTTAATCATTTTCACTCGGATAGTTTACGTTTCTAATGTAGGAACACACTAAGAAGGGATTTTTCGAAATTTTCGGATAAAATATGGATTTTTCAATTTTTTATACTTTTAACCGATTAATATTACCACATACTTTGGGGAACAAGTCATGCCTACCTTAGGCGGGCGTTGCGTCTAGTATAATCTGTCTATTTCATTTTTACAAAATTTATAATACTCTATATACGCAACTTCCGTGTTAATCAAAGGCCTACTTTATTGTTAAAGAGTGATTAAGAAATTCTTTAACATTGAGAAGTTGTTAACAGCAATAAAATAATTCTTAGCTCTTTTCTCCAAAGAAAGTGTGCTTTTACTTAACTAGTTCTTTGACCCCGTGGATTTCATTAGGCATGGATTCGTTAAACTAATAGATCCATTTATAAAATAATCTAATGAAAAGATTTCCTGTCAATTTTATAAAATTCTCATTTTTTTTTAAATATAAGTTAAGTTAGAGCCCTGCACGGGCCGATTTTTTTTGGCCCGTATCCGCCCGTGTCCGTATTTTTTTTGACCTCCCGCCCGTACCCGGCCCGTAATTTTTTACCATTCTTCAAGCCCGCCCGTACCCGCCCGAAAATTTTTCAAGAATTGCGAGTCAATTTTTCAAATACAATTTATTTTTTTTCGAATCCCTCTTCTTATAAAATATTTTGGAGCATTTAGAAATCTATTTTTTATGGAATTTTTAAAAATATAGATCCCTAGTGAAATGAGTAATTCAAAATAATTAGATTAAAATATTTTTGAATAAATCTTACATCTGATCAATAAATAGAGGGCTTCCCTTTTTGAATTCTGTTTTTTTTTTTTTTTTTTTTTTTTTTTTTTTCTCTAATGTCGAAATTACTTCCAAAATAAAAAAGCTCTTTTTAAATAAAATATTTTATATAAAATCACCTTGAAATCATACATTGTATAATATAACATAAATCTTGTTTTATTTAATAAATAAAAAAAATTATTTAAAAATATTTTATTTTTTTTATATATTTTCAATTTATAATAAAAAAATTAAAATTTTTCATGCTGTCAGATGACGGAGGAAAAAAAATATTAAAAAAAATTTTATTTTTTTTATAGGTCCGTGCCCGCCCGATTTCATTTGCATGCCCGTCCGCCCGTACCCGTTTATTTAAACTTGCTACCCGCCCGTGCCCGCCCGTATTTTTTTCTTGGCCTTCAAAACCCGCCCGGCCCGGCCCGCGGGCCGGGCGGGCTACGGGCCTACGGGCCTACCCGTACCCGTGCAGGGCTCTAAGTTAAGTCAATCTTAATTTTCCAATGTCATAAATAAAAATTATAAATACATTTACGAATTGACTGGCGTTCTCTAATTCGTCTATATTATGGATTAATTTATTTTGATTTATTCTTTCCAATGTTATTTATATTTATTGATTGATATTCAAATCAAAAAATTTATCATACTTTTAAATAAAAATTTTTAATCCATACATACAGAACATTAGTGTAATGTTTTTCAAACATATCTAGGATTATTTTTAAGTAGATAAAATAGTGACATAGGGAAAATAAATAAAAATTGGTGTGATTGACAGCACAGCATACAACTTTCTCTTTCCTTCGGTATTCAAAAATTGTGTATTGTGTTATCACTCCTGTCCCAATATATAATTATTTAGACCTATATTAAAACCCAAAATTTATAGCCTAATCATAGAAAGTATGCTTGGGGGAAAATATGAGAATATACATTTTAAACAACATTCAAAATGAATTTTGATCAAAATTGAAAATTTGAAAAAACGAAAAAAAAAAAAATACGCTTGCTTTTATTCAAAAGCTCGTTTTACGAGGGATATATAAAATTTCAACCTCAGAGCTCTTGTGATTTTTTTTACCATACCATTTTGCTCAGTGACCCATAAAACGAATATTTCTATTGGCATTTCGGCACGATCGCAATATTAACATATATAAATAAGAGGAAATAAAAAAACCATTTAGATTTGAATAATATTGTCTACCAATTAATTAATTTTATCGTTCAATACCACTTAACCCTTAGATCATGGATTACCTTCTCTAAAGGACAGTGTCAAATTTGATTTAATTAAATCGAACCAATATAGAGCTCCCTTTTCTATCCTGTTGTATAAAACATTTTCGAATCTTCCTAAGTGGAGCACCTCATGCTAGATGTATTATATAACCCCGCAATAAAAGCGCCCGCCCACATTAGCCTTCACTCAGGTCAATTCTTTTTATATTATAATTGTTTGCCTTGACTGCCATTGAGAGGCGATCTCTCTGGACGCAGTTACCTAATTGCCCTTTCAAAAGCATCTCTTTTGTCATCTCCAGGGGCTTTACTCTTACCATTCTAATCGAATGAATCTATAGATTCAACCACACAATAACCTGTCTCTATCGAACCATTGAGAAATGCTACAAATAGTATTCAATTGATTTCTTTGACAAAAAAATTTTTCATATGGAACTACAAAAAAAGGTCATATTTGTTTGTTTTCAAACACACGCAAGCATTAAAAAATAATTTTATCCTACTATTAAGTATAATTTACATAAATTAAATTAAAAAAAGACCTAGATAATGGAATCCCCATTTGTTTTTAGATAGTTTTTTCAAGATTAGCTCTGAAAACTGACTCTATTTCATAATTCTTTAATCAAAATTTTTGTCTTATAATATCATACAATAATTCAGAAACTCGTCCTTAACTCTATTTTGAAGGAAAATCCCCGTTGTTTTTATTAAAAAAATCAACCTAGACCTTGAATTGTTTCGTTTAGAAAACTGTCGCTTATTATTATTAAAACAGCTGAACTAGTAACGAAACTACCAAGAGAAGTGTGCGTCATTGATGATACATTTTGAAAGGATTTTACCATTCTCACTTCAGTGCCCGAAGCCATTATTACTATAGTGACCGACCATACGTTGAATCAGCGTGTTCTTTTGTTCAATAGAAGTCTTCGAGACCTTTGTCCCGTTTTCAAATTTTGCGTGTCCCTAGTCCAGTTTATTTTTATTAACTAGCTTTTTTCAACCATATTAAAAATAATAATATAAAACAATATGGTAAAGGTTTTGTGATAGAAAATCAAAATCAAAGAAATCAATCATGACAAAAAATTGACCATTCTCATTTTATTTCAAATTTTATACCTATCTCTGAGAAGATTTATTAAAACAAATTTCGGGCAGGCCTTCTGAATTTTTTTAATTTTATTGGTTTCGACTTCTTTGCTTTCTTGTCTTTTTTTTACTTTCTCTTACATAGATATATTTTAATATATATGCTAGATAGAGAGAGAAAGTATTGAATTCATTTTTGAGTATTAAAATGGATTGTTTCGAATTTTATAATTTTCTTATAACTCAAGAATATTTATGAAATCAAATTTAATTGACTGAATGGCACAATACCTTTTTTAGCTCCCCTCTCCCCATTCGAAAACCATATAATATTATATGTGAAATATACAATATTAATTAGTGCCAGTGTAATATAATAATTAATATATTACACTGGCACTAAATTTAAAATATATTTTCCAGAAATCAATTCAAATAAAAATAAAAATTACCCAACAATTTTTTGTTTTGCGGACCATTTGGCGCTCCTTTGTGAGTAGCGCCCGGGGCATGATGACCCCCGTTCCCCCCCCCCCCTCGCTACGCCACTGATTTCGTGAAATAGCCATAATAAGTTTCTTTTTCGATCGCCAAACAAAATTTAGGTTTTAATTTTCAATCATCAATTTTAATTTTCATTTTTACAAAAATGTTTCGTTTTTGATATAATTGAAATTAATAGACCCAAGTTATTAAATAAAGCCTCAACTAAAATAGAAATGGCGAATTTTACTATCAAAACTGCGGGCAAAACTCCCAAGCCTTAAACTAGGCTCTTTGAAAATATCAACATCTGAGTGCAACAAATAAATTATTCCATTCCACTCATGCCTTTCAAGGATAAATTATTGCATTAAATTTTTTTCGCTGTTATCTTTTTTACATATAAATTTGTGTAAATATTTATCTTTGGAAATTCTAGTTATTACTAAAAAAAAAAGGAATATTATTTATTTAAACAAAAAACCAAATAAATTATTACGATTAGATAAATTTACTTATACATAGATCATGTAATAATACATTGAGAGTTAAGAAGCTAATAAGGATAATTACATAACTTGTCAAAAAAAAAATGAAATAATAGTAGCTAAATAATTTTTTAGTTAAAATTTTTGCGGAAGTATTAGTCAAAATATTTGTTTTATTAAAAGATTATTGATGATCTATTATGAAGAAACATTCATTTCGGTTTATATTTGAGATTTTGAGTCCACGTGGTTTTATTCGAAATTGCACTAATCGGTTCCACCGATTATCCGGACTATTTGAAACAGGATTAATATTTTATAGGCGAAGTCAAAAAAAACTTCAAGACTTTCAACAGTCAAATTTATTTATTGGTGGGAGTCTTGAAGTTTTTTTTTTTGACAATGAGAAAACGCTTAGGGGCGCTTTAATATTAGCCCGCGCTATACGTTACTGTGGATTTTAACATTTCGAAGTTTTGATCGTCTATCATATTCTTTTTTGTTGAAATTTTTTGTTTGTGTTCTTTTCGGGACTTGGACTTCCATCAACTCCAATGTTTTGTAAATTTATTTATTTATTGGAAGAATTTTTCCCATTTTTTTACCCCATTTTTTTTTAATAAAAAATCTTATTATATAAACTTAATTATCTATTTAAATAATGAAAACAAATTAAGGTTGTTATCAGCCTCTTCAAAGATAGAAATTTGTATACCGCACCTTAGGCCATTATATGCTTTAATTTCATATAATTAGAGATATTAAAGAGGTTTTCTGTTGACCCAAGGGCCATCGTTGTTGAGCTAAATCTGGCTGGAAATCTCAATTAGACTCTAAATAAAGTTGTTAATTAGTTTGAAAAATTAATTAAATACGTCCATTTGTATTATTCCCAAAGAAAGGAGGATTTTAAAACAAGGACATATTTGAATATTAATTGCCATATTATGCATTTGAACTTGAATTTAAATCCTTTGCATTTTATAATCAAGCATATAATC
>JAKCPI010013522.1:0-17346 GCA_023213315.1 Euborellia annulipes
TACTTTCTCTTACCTATGTATATATGATATATATATAAGAGAGAAAGTATTGGATTCATGTCAAAAATTCGATGTCGAGATTTTGATGGATCTTCACGTTTTGAGGTCCCCTGAATCCAAAAAAGTGGTTTTCGCGACATGGTCTGTCTGTGGGTGGGTGGGTGGGTGGGTGGGTGGGTGGGTGGGTGGGGGTGGGGGGGTGTGTCTGTGTTCAATTTTAAGCATGAAGGAATTGAGCTACGAGGTTGAAATTTTATATTTAAGTTAAACACCCCCGGGACCGGAAAAATAAGCTTTTAATCAAAATCGGCCAAAGAGTACTAGCACTTTACTGATGTACTTTTTCAGTTTTTTTCGATTTTCTCAAAATTTGCTCCAACGATTTTTTTTAAAATTCAAAAATCAATTATTTTTTAGATTCTCTTTAAAATGTATATTCTCATTTTGTAATTGAAATCTTCTGAAGACCACTTTACTCTTGTATTTCATAGGGAAGATAGGAGAAATGGTTGCCATGGTAACAAAATATAAATATTTTCCCATACTTATAAATTTTACATCTGAATTCATATGTTCCGTACTGTCGGGAACTAAATATATGTCGACACCAAAAAAATCTGGTGTGACAAGCACAGAACACAACTTTCGATTACCGAAGGTAAGAGAAAGTTGTGTGCTGTGCGCCAGTCACACCAGATTTTTCTTTATCGTGCAACGATTTAAAAAATATTTTTATCTTATTTTATTTTAATATTATTTTTTAATATTTTAATGGAGAATAATAAGATGGAAAGAATTTTTTTATGTATAACTTTTTTTGAAGGGGAGGCAGGGCCGCACATAGAAAAATAGCTGCACGGGGCCAAAAAAATTTAGTTTCTTGAGTTAAGACCCCCCTCCACCACCAAAAAAAAATTATATTTTATTAAATATTTATTCAACATTAAATCTGCTCACAGCCAAAATGCCACCTACAAATTCTGGGGCCCCTGGACTAATCCCTACCCTCCCCCTAGACCAGGCTCCTAAATGAGAAATATTAGATTTAAATATTCCATCTAATAACAAAAAAATATTTAATATTATTAACTTTGCCCATCAACCGTAGGTTGGGCAGGTAAAGTTAATGTAATCGTAAAAAAAAAAAATCGAAATTTTTTTGAAGCTCCCCTCGGCCCCGGCCTTGTTGCAGCACTGGGGGTAGGGGTTGCAAAGTTTAAAAAAAATTCTGAAACTACCTCACTAAAATTTATATAATTTAGTTGAAAATTAAAATTAAATATACAAATTAAAGACTAGGTTATTTGTATCAAATGTTTTATTAATTATAAAATTAACACTTTTATTAATTACAACACTTGAGTGTTAATTTTATAATTAATAAAACATTTGATACAAATAACCTAGTGTTTAATTTGTATATTTAATTTTAATTTAAAAAAAATGTTTAAATGAGAACCTAGGGTCGAAAGTTTAGTACTTAAAAAACAAAAATTTAGTTGAAAATAGAGAGAAATAGAGTCCATTTTGAACAAAAAAAAAAAAAAAAAAACTTGGGGTTTGATATCAACAAAAAATGCTGAATTAATTTAATATTCATTCGTTTGAATGTAATAATAAATTTGCTGTCATTTTTAATTTAAGTTTTATCTCGTATAAAACTTTCTATTCAGACTGTAGAAATCGTTTTATGCTCTTAGCCAGTAGGCAACCCAAATGAATAAATTACTTATTCGATTTATTGTCAAATTTGTATTCTTAAGGAAGTTGAGCATTTTTTGATTTTTTTAAATGAGTTAATTGGATTTTTCTTATTACTAATTAATTTTTTAATCTTTAAAAAAAAAGAAAAAAATAAATCAAATATTAATTAAATAAATTATGAAGTACAAATAAATTAATAATATTCCGTTGACGGACATCTAAGTCAAACACAAGCTTTCTGATTGACTAGAACAGTCACAATACTAACGCCATTTACTTCTTACTTCCTCTTAATACAATTTTAGAAAATTACCCTTACTCGGTTTTTCTTCTTAGATTTTATTATGTATTATTATGATAAGCCCTAGAGGAGTGATTAAACAAAAAACGCTTTTGTAAGTTCGGTTGCCTAACTTCAGTCAAAAAAAATCGCATCAATTAAGAACTATTAAAAATTTGCCCTCTTTTTTTAATAACAAAATACTGTTCCAATTTTGTTTTATTCCGTATAAAAATTAATTTATCCGTATATATGTTGATAAATTAATAATAAAAAATAAAGTAATAGATAAACAAAACAGGCCATGGCTGGATGAATATTAAAAAAAAAAAAATTATTTCTCTAATATTTATAAAACAATTGATTGAGAAACAAAAATTGACGAAATAACAACTCATTATTAATATTATTATTAATAACACGTAGATAACAACCTTGAGAGTGAGATAATAAAATAATTTATATTTTTAAACAAAAATTTCAAAATAATATTTCGAATATTTCTTTATTCACACGAATATCGATTTCAGAGAGGGAGAGAGAAATTTCAGGAAATTAAATAGTATAAAAAGGTTATGGCTTAAATTATAATTTGCATTTAAATATTACATCTACATGTTAATTTTATTAGCTATCATAAAAATAATAACAATAATTTATTTAGAACAATTATTTAAATGAAAGGGATTTGATTGAGTAGTTCTTTTTAATTTTGAAAACAAAGTATTCAAATTCTCTTGATAGGTACTAGGGTCCGACCGAAACAAGATTTTCAACCCTAACCGAATTTCGGCCTCATTCTTAGTTTCGGTCGAAACCGTAACCGAAACAGAAACTTGTATTTCCTATCAGGGGCGTATATAGAATTTTTTTTTTTTTTTGGGGGGGGCCTTAACTCAAGAAACTAAATTTTTGTCGCGGAACGAAAGTTTTCCGCCCTGCAGAAAAATGTTTTTCCCGTCCGTAAAAATCTTTTTTTTGGCTACTTTTTGGCCGAAACCGAATATTCGGTCGGTTCCTAATAAGTACACTGTAAAAAAAAATATGAATTTTCATTCGTTTTTCATATACTGTCGTGCTTGAATTTTAATATACCTCGTTTATGAAATCAAATTCATATACTAGTAAAAATAGAAATAAAATTTAAGTAGTTTAAAAAGTGTGATATTTCTTAAGTAGTCGAGTTGGTAGAAGCGTCATATTTCTATATACTAATCCATTTATAATCAAGTAAAATAATTCCGATTTTTTGGTAACAGATTAAGGGTTGAAGCTCAGAAACTCATAATATCAAAATTTTTTACAGTTTGTTGTTCACCCTCAGTATAAATTTTTTTTTACCTGATTCTTTAGAAATTTTATTAAATTTAATGATCAATAATTTAGAAATATTAATTTTTTTAATCATTTCAGCTAAGAACAAGATAAAAATTTTAACTTTCCCTTTAATATTTGGACGACATTGATCTATAAAAAAAAAAAAAAAAAAAAAATGCTTTCATTTATTTTAAAAGTGAAAAGAGGATTCTTTCTCTCTCTCTTTCTTTCTTAAAACTCTCTAAGTTAAGCAATCATTTGCCAAGTTGCCATCTCTTGAAGAAATAAATTTCGTGTATATATCTATCTAAAAAACATCATAGCATAATTAATAATTAACCTCGATAATATTTACATAACAGGCGATTTAAAAAAAAAAAAAAATTATACGCTTAAATACTGATAGATTAATGATTGAAGCAAAATTGCATTTTTTTTTAAGCTTATGATAAAAATTTTGTTAATGTCCCAGTTTTAATTTTACTTTTCTTGTTCTTCTTAATCTTCCTCGGCCTTAAGGAACTTATTTGTCTAAAAATAATTCTTTCATAGATATTTGTTAGACTTAATTTGTATGGGAAATTTTTACATACTTTTGGAATAAGGGTTAAAGAAAGAGTCGCAAATTTTGGACAATACCATTAGAAATTTACAAATACCCCTACAATTTCTCAAAAACAGACTATTCACCACTTGTTTTAAAATTGGTTTGGAAATTTTTAAATAGAAAAAAAGAGAATATACGCTGTAAAAAAAATATGAATTTTCAATCGTTTTTCATACACTTTCGTGCTTTAATTTTAATATATCCAGTTTGTGAAATCTAATTAATATACGAGTTTATTAAGTAAAAAAAAAAATATAAATCAAATTTAAGTAGCTTAAAAAGTATATTTTTAACGACATAAGTAATCTAGATCAGGCCACACTTGAGCCATATTGAAAAATCGAAAATTTTTAAGAGCCAAATCGGAAAAAAAATTCGCCCCTTTGCGGAACCAGTTTTCCGTACCTGCGGAAAAAATTTTTTCGCGTCCATGAATATCATTTTACTTTTTTTTTTTTATTTTAAAGACACAAAATTTTTTCCACCCTGCGTAAAATTTTGTTTTTGCGGAACCAAATGTATGCAATTTTTTTTAATTCCATGATTGAGGTAGAATTCGGTGGATTATAATTCCAAAAACTTTTTTTTTTTCAAATCATTACAGTCCCATAATAACTGATGAAATTCAATCACATTCACATACATCACCCCCCCCCTCTCCTCTAGAAATCTTTCATGACCCAATCTGTTACTAGATAGTCACGAAACTCCCTTTCATTTGAAATTATAATTTCATGAATGACATCAACAAACAAAAAAAAAAAATTTTTTTCTATTAATTTATTGAAAATTGAAATTAAATATTTGATTTAATCCAGAATATCTCAACAAGTAGACGTCAAAAGTTGTTAGGACATCACAAAACATCCCATCTAATATGACGGGGATTCACTGGAAAATTAATTAAACGAAATTAAGTTGATTATTTTATGATTTAACTTTGATATTTTGTTACAACAAACAGCATAGTACACTCATCTATTATTCACCACTTAGTAAACATTTTAAATAAGGAAATAAAATTGCTATAATTACATCGAGGCTTATAAAATAAATTTTTTACCGTTTTTTTTTTTTTTTATAGCGGGAAAGGCACTCTCTCTCTTAATTGAATAAAAATACCCCTGTAAATTAACACCATCGAGTCCGTTATATATAGTTTATCATTTAATATATTATTTATTTACAATAAAGCATAAATATGCTTATCAAAGAGAAACAAACTATTTGATAGGCAAGCCAAAGGAATTTATAGATTAATTAATAAATAACAATGACGGAAAAATTTTGTGATCCAAATGAAAAATAAAAAAATATTTTTATCACGTTTCGAAAGAACAAACAAGTCACATACTTCCTCAAAATATATAATCAAAATTGGGAAATAGATTATTTTATTATTTATTATTATCATTCAAATAGATTATTTCATGATCTTCATATTTCAAAGAATTCTTGAGATATTCCTTATAAGATTAATTACTTTAATAAAAACAGAAATTAAAAGGTATGGGAAAAAAATCATTCCAAAGAAATCAGCGTAGCCATAGCTAAGCACAGAAAGTCCTTGGGTACGTAGCCTTGTTCCTGACACGCATGCGTCATGCGTCATCCTTGCAATTGATGTCCCAATTCGATTGGGATTCTCTACCAATTAAATTCGCCGCATTTCACGCTCGAATCGTCTTCCTCAGGGCAAAAAAAAGTCTTTATTCTCTCCTAATCATTGCTCTTATTGTATAATTCACTTTTTCAAATTTTAAGTGATTTATTATTGAATCATGAACGTCTTGTATAAAATTTTTCAAAACATATTTTAAATGATTCATAATACCATCTGTTTTTCAAATCCTTTTTTGGACTTATAGCATTTATATTATTTAAGTATTTTTTATCCAGTTGGATTGGATAGGTATCTATATTTTTTGACATTCTTAATGATGTAATTATATTTTTGTGGGCAAAATTTAAAATTAATATTATAAACGCAACAATATTTTTCATTTTTTATTTATTTTATAAGAAAATTTATTTTTCATATTACACAAATCGATCATTTACTGTTATAACTCAAATGGTAGCTAAACAAATTAATTCTTCAATATCGAAAATATCACTGGGTACCCCTTCCAAAAAGCTTACAGTATTTGAAGTCAACAAAAAATTAAAAAAAATGATATTTTCTTATGGCAATAACTCAATAAGGTCGATTTTAAATTATAACGATATTGCAGCAAATGAGCGAAATGTCCAGGGGGAACATGCCAAAATTTTGGGACAGTCAACTATGTGCAGTCTCTGCTAAAAGTTAGCTACTATAGTAACGTGCACCTTTATATAAAAAGGTGCACGTCTCGAAAAGACGTTTGAAGACGATTCACTACCGAGTTATGGCGTTAGTTTTTCCCATAGGGATTTATTACATTTTATTTGAAAGATTCCAGCTAATTAATTAAGGGTAAAAAATTAATTATTTTTAACACAATGATTACTAATTTAATTATCTATAAGATATAGAGCGAATTTTTTAAAAATATCTTTTATATAGTGCGATTAATCTAAAAAAAAATTTTATTTTTTCGAAAATCAAAAAAAGGACTTCTATAAGTTGTAGATATTTTCAATAGCTTTAATTTAAAAAAAAAAATTGAGGTCGATAGCTTCAAAATTGTGGCCGCTGGAATCTCCCAAAATTAGCACCCCGAGACGCGCACCTTAACCGGCATTCAGCCTTGAGATTAGGCAACCAAATCGCTTAGTTGCGAAAATTGTTGCCTAAAAAATAGCTATTCTCCTTCAATTCTATTTTAAAATTATAAATGCGTTTTTGTTGTTTAAACACAATTCCCTAGGGTGGCTGTTAATAATGTAGACGACAGTACTAAATAAATTTAAAATAGAGAATAAGATTAATAGTTGATGGTTACTTTCAAGGAGCAGATATCTAAAATCAGAAAAACTCTCTCCGTATAAATAATATTTATTAGTAATATTTCTTTCGATATCTTTATTTATTTTGAAAACTTTCTGAAAGGTGTTGTTGTCATGGAAAAAATACACAATTGTTTTATTTATTGATGTATAAAAAAAATTATACCAGTGAATCCCCGCAAGGAATTTTTAGTATCAATATCACATTAATATAATTTGGATCTTGCATTAAAATATTATTTGAAATAAATATTTATCATATGCTATTGCATAAAATTATATATGTTTATATTTAAAGAGAAATTTCACTTTCACTTCTTACATTCTTGTTTTATTTGGAAATCATTTTGATTCAAAATTTTGAAAATAATAAAGTCAGTAGCGACCTAATATTCTAAACTAGATCATAATATAGGTCAGGTCATGGCTGAAATGGGGAATCGATCCCAGTCCTCTAAGATGGCATAGTAAAACAAAAAAAAGAAACCTTTAATAGAAGATAATATTCATTATTTAATTAAAATATTAACAAGAAAGTTTTACAAATATAATTAGTTACAAGAGATTAATATTAGAATCAATAAAAAGCATGAAAATTATTAAATAGTATCTGATTGATTATTAAATAATATAGGCTTCTTAAGAGCCTATCAAAAATTTATATTTCTTTGAATTGTAGATTATAATAATTAGATAATTCATCAATTCCTGACAAGGCCGATAGTATAAAAAAAAACTACGTTTTTTCCCTATTTATTCTATTAATTAATAATGAGGTTATTTAACAAAAAATGGAAATTTTATAAACCTCTAAAATTAAAATAAATACCAGGATATTGGATGTTTAAATAAAACTCTAATCGCTGAGGTATTTGAATTTCTGATACTCCTACCTACTCCGATTGAGGCTGAATTTTATTTTGAAAATTCAAATACTTTAGATCATATCTCTTCGCCTTGTGACTAGTATTTTTCATATTCATGTTCCGGCTTTTCTTCCATAGAGCCAATGTTAAATCCCTATGGTGATTTACATGTTAATTTCGATTCAAAAGGGGGTCCCCTTTGGAACTTTTTACACATTTAAAAAAAAATTTTCCAATTCTTATGAAATTTTGTAATTTTTTAGGAATCTCTTTTGTGAATAAAATATCCAAATATGAGATTAAAATTTTGAAAAATAACCATAGTTTATTTCTAGCAGTCAACATTTAAAATGCACAGATCTTATGGAAATTTTGAATCAATTGATTTTTTACTTTTTACTTATGAAATGCAAGTGGTCAAGTTAATTAAGGTGCTATGGGAAATTAAATATATCTCAAAAAAATCTGATGTGACAGCATTTTTTCTTGCATCTAATACCAAATAATTATTTTTATTTAACACATCCAACATCCAACATCTTCACTATTAGAGCGGGCGCTGGAGGTAGTTGAGTATGCAAAATTTGAGGACCGAATTCTGACAATGGATTTGGGCTAAGAATAGCTCCCAGAATAAGGATCCGGATCTTGCCGGGCCAATTTTTGGTCCAATTTTTTTTTACCCCCACCCCATAGGAAATCAATGGAGTGCATGCTAAGATGATGTGAAGATTTGCAATTATGGTCAAATTCGAGTACTTAAAACCTCAAACAATGAAAAAACTGTCTTGTCAGCAACTGAGGGGATCCTCTAGAGTCCCCTGAGAAGTACTATCTTGCCACCAGTTGTGGTGGTCCCCTCTAACCCCTTCATCTCTTTTCTCTCTCTTTGTTATAAATTTAAATATACGGCTTTAACACCATGCCAAATTGTGGGGACCGGCAATTATGTTCATAATCCACTACCTGGTATCCCAATCAATGAAAAATACTATCTTGCCGCCAGCTGCGGTGGTCCTCTCTAACCCCTTTACCTCTTTTCTCTCTCTTTGTTATAAATTTAAATATTCGGCCTTAACATCATGCCAAATTGTGGGGACCGGCAATTATGCTCATAATCCACTAGCTGGTATCCCAACCAATGAAAAATACTATCTTGCCGCCAACTGCGGTGGTCCCCTCTAACCCCTTCACCTCTTTTATCTCTCTCTTTGTTATAAATTTAAATATTCGGCCTTAACATCATGCCAAATTGTGGGGACCGGCAATTATGCTCATAATCCACTAGCTGGTATCCCAACCAATGAAAAATACTATCTTGCCGCCAACTGCGGTGGTCCCCTCTAACCCCTTCACCTCTTTTATCTCTCTCTTTGTTATAAATTTAAATATACGGCTTTAACATCATGCCAAATTGTGGGGACCGGCAATTATGTTCATAATCCACTAGCTGGTATCCCAATCAATGAAAAATACTATCTTGCCGCCAACTGCGGTGGTCCCCTTTAACCCCTTCACCTCTTTTCTCTCCCTTTATTATATATTTAGATGTACTGTCTTAAAACCATGCCAAATTGTGGGGACCGGTAATTATGCTCATAATCCATTACCTCGTGCTCCAATCAATGAAAAATACTATCTTGCCGCCAGTTGTGGTGGTCCCCTCTAACCCCTTCACCTCTTTTCTCTCCCTTTATTATACATTTAGATGTACTGTCTTAAAACCATGCCAAATTGTGGGGACCGGCAATTATGCTCATAATCTACTACCTAGTGTATTTATAATAAAGGGAGATAAAAGAGGTGAAGAGGTTAGAGGGGACCACCACAACTGGTGGCAAGATAGTATTTTTCATTGGTTGGGATACCAGCTAGTGGATTATGAGCATAATTGCCGGTCCCCACAATTTGGCATGATGTTAAGGCCGTATATTTAAATTTATAACAGAGAGAGATATAAGACGTGGAGGGGTTAGAAGGGACCACCGCAGTTGGCGGCAAGATAGTATTTTTCATTGATTGGGATACCAGCTAGTGGATTATGAACATAATTGCCGGTCCCCACAATTTGGCATGATGTTAAAGCCGTATATTTAAATTTATAACAAAGAGAGAGATAAAAGAGGTGAAGGGGTTAGAGGGGACCACCGCAGTTGGCGGCAAGATAGTATTTTTCATTGATTGGGATACCAGGTAGTGGATTATGAACATAATTGCCGGTCCCCACAATTTGGCATGGTGTTAAAGCCGTATATTTAAATTTATAACAAAGAGAGAGAAAAGAGATGAAGGGGTTAGAGGGGACCACCACAACTGGTGGCAAGATAGTACTTCCCAGGGGACTCTAGAGGATCCCCTCAGTTGCTGACAAGACAGTTTTTTCATTGTTTGAGGTTTTAAGTTCTCGAATTTGACCATAATTGCAAATCTTCACATCATCTTAGCATGCACTCCATTGATTTCCTATGGGGTGGGGGTAAAAAAAAAAATTGGACCAAAAATTAGCCCGGCAAGATCCGGATCCTTATTCTGGGAGTTATTCTTAGCCCAAATCCATTGTCAGAATTCGGTCCTCAAATTTTGCATACTCAACTACCTCCAGCGCCTGGTCTATATCAAATAATTTTTATATATTCATTTTCATATCATTTCTATTTTTTAATTTTAAAATTATAAAATTATTAATTTTGCTATTTTTTGAATCCTTTATAATTTTTTTTTTTTTTTTTTTTACTATTTTGATTAAATTCCAGAGGTTCGTATTAGCAGATAGCACAGACAGATCACGGAGGGGGAAGGGGCCGCGGCCCCTCCAAGGGAGGGACCCCGTCCTCTCCGAAGGGGGGGACACAGCGCTAGCGGTTTCCAAACTAAAACCCCCCTCCTTGTCATTTTATCGGTAGTTCCTTTTTTACAGACTTCGAAAGTAGGTCATTTGACTTAAAGAGAAAATTCTTTAAAAAAAAAAAATATATAAAAAATAGCAAATACAGTGCACTCTGGTGGTGTGTTAATTAACTGATCTCCTGTTAAATAAAACACTTTCACTTAATTGTAAACAAAAGTGTAAATAGAAAGTGATTCAATTTTTTTTTATCATCCATAACATTCTATACTTATTATTTTGCTCTATGTCCCATTTAAAGAATAATAATTTATGACGCTAGCGAGATATAATTTATAATTATAATAAACAAAATAATAAATTCTAAAGGAAAACAAACTGATAATAACATTTGTGTTTGAATTAGATTAAATATCATCACGGATTGGCTGGAAGGGAAAAAAAAATTTTAAAATTGTGATTCCAATTGATAGAAAAAAATTTCTTATGTATTGTATGCGAATACAAGCCCATTCTATTCACTAAAAACAGACGTTAAAAATTAACATCATAAATTGGATGTTAAAAAATAAAGTAATAACACCAGCGTTTTAAAAATGCTATTCTCTAAACAAAGTTTTAACAGCGACGTTAATATGTTACTTTTATCTCAAATCATAACCTTACTTTTTGGTTAAAGACGCCATTTTGTTGCATTAAATACGGCGTTAAAATATTAAAGTACCGCACAGGGCCGTGCCTAGGTTATTTAGCGCCGGGGCAAGTTAGTCCTTTAGCGCCCTTTGTATATATTTTTTACATTGTCACAATAATGTTTCCCGTTTTTTTACCTTTTACCTTTTTTTTTTTAGAGACGCTAATTTTTTTCGCCCCCGGGGCCGAAATTTTTTCCCGTTTGGCGCCCCCAAAATTTTTTTTCCGCCCGTAAAAATATTTTACCTTTTTTTTTTTTTAGAGACGCCGCTAAATTTTTGCGCCCCTTCAAAATTTGCGCCCTGGGCAAAGGCCCCGGTCGCCCCCCCCCCCCAAGCACGGCCCTGGTACCGCTATTAGACATGACATTAATTTTTAACACTATTGATTAAATTTTAACGCTTTGGCGTTATTTGCTTACTGAATAACAATTTAGAGACAAGGAGGTGTTAAAATGAATTAACGCTAATTTCAAATGTTAAAAGTTAACATTTTTGCTTATTTATCAACTAATAAAAACTCTTATATACTCCCTCGGTCTTTGAGGCATTTCAGGCAATAAATAAAAAAGTAGCCAATATTTAGCACTTGTTATAGTGAATCATAGATCATTAGCAACGTTTTTTCTAGCAAGCAGATTAAAACAAATTTTGCATGCTTGATTTTTATTTTATATAAATTATTTAAATAAGCATTTATTAATTTATTTATTTTTGCGTCAAATGTCATACTATTTATTCCGAGGATTGAGTTAATAAATCTATAAGAAAGTGTTATACCATGACAAGGAATGTCTTGTTTTGTGGATTTTATTTCAATTAAGGAGAAAGTTTTTTTTTTGCTTTTTGCTTCTTGCTTTTGTAATAAAGACGTTGCCATTTTATTTCTCGGAAAAGAATTTAATTATTCAGTTAGATAGATTTGGACAAAATAGCGTTAATTTGGGTCAGAGCTAAGAGATGGTGGGGATTAAATTAGAGGGAGTTGATAAACATTTAATTTATATTAATTTTACGCCATGTTGAATTCATTTAGAATACAATAAAAACCACATCCGATTGATAGACTTCAAATTCAATACGCAAAATTGAACATATTTTTGGCCTAGATATTATTCATAAAATTCCTCGGAGGTGTATTGGGTTGCATGTTGACCAGGCGTTTTCGAGAACGACTGAATCATTCTAACTAAAATTAAATAAAAAAAATGATCAATTAGAAAAATAATCTCTACATCTGTGCCGCGAATCATCTTTAGTTTCTTAATTGAACAGGAATGTGAATTTTAACACCTTGCGGCAAGTTTTCCCGAAACCGATTAATCGCACCCAGCGTGAATAACGTTACTCGACACTTAACCCAGATTACAAATGAAATGCGTTAAAAATATTCTATTTAACTATGTTATAAACAATTGTTATTAATTGCTAATTATTGTTTTACAAGCTCTGCAGCCTGCTTTCCTTTCAACAAAGGGGTAGGGGGCCCTTCCCTCTCCACTCCCTCAAAATAATTAAATTAAATTTGCGAACCTATATTTTGATAATCTATTTGAATTTTATAATTTAGAATGGCAAGATCTCTAGATTTATTTTATCAAAATACAACACTATTTGTAATGGGCATATATATTATTTTTCCGGGGGGGGGGGGGGGGACTCTTTTTAATAAATTCTCTACTTGTAACTCAAATCACTCAATTTTTTCTTATTGCAAATATCATTTGACTTTTTTTTTTAGATACAAGTTTCATTAAAAATTTTCAGGAGGGAGGGGGTCTTGTATACACCCCTGTGCTTGATAAATTTTTTATTTATGAACCTACTCTCGGAGAAAAAAGATATTTGCGACAGAAAGAGATTATTGACTTTTTAAATTCAATTGGATGGATTAAATTCATTCATGGTGTTGAAATTGTGTCTACTCTATGCAATCAGAAAGCTTGTTTTGAACTGTCAATAAGAAAGCTTGTTTGAACTAGAAAGCTTGTTTTGAACTGTCTTCTCTATCTTATTATTTGGTCCGATAGTTTTTAAAACAATTGATTTTTATTTAATATTTAATCTTAATATTTGATTGATAAAAGATGTTAAAATTTTTAAAAAATTCAGATTTTTCTAATAGAATTTTTTTGTTAACTCAAATTAATTATCATAATTTTTTAATTAGTCATTTATATTTAGAAAATTTCTAATGAATTTATTAAAAAAAAAAAAAAAAAACGCATCGAAAAATTCCTTAAAATTTTTCAAGATATAAATTTATAGGCCACCCCATTATCCTATGCAGTTATTTTTTTTAGAAAATTTTGTTTGTTTCTTTTATCACTAATTATTAAATTGAAATTTTAAAATCTATTTAGGAAAAATAAATACCTTTCTCATTTTTCAATTCTATAATTAGTTCAATATGAAATGGGTTGTATATTAATATTAATATATGATATAATAATAAATAAAGTAGCGCAAAAGAGAGGAACGAATCGGTCCTAACCACACCTCCCTCCGTATACAATTTGAATTAATTACCAATACCTATTACATAAATTAGAAATAGAAATAAATATTTTATTTATCAATATTAATATAACACTTATATAACCATAAGATATTTATAAATGTAAAAAAAAAAAATTGTGATTTGACACCATTTTAAATCTTAATTTATTATTATTATTCATCTTTCTTATGGTAAATTTATTTAATTATTCATCTAATTTGTGACGATCAGCTTGTGGAATTTTATAAACTTCAAATAATTTTAATTATATTTTAATAAGGCAGCCGAAAGTAAATAAAAATATTTCTCTTTCTCTGCTTTAATACTAATGTCGACGTTTCGGCCGATTTTTCCGGCCTTCATCAGGTCTTAGAGTCCCTCTAAACTCGAGGCAAACATGGCCTGAAACATTTGTATTAAATAAAGCGGAAAAAGAGAAATATTTTTTCCTTTTCGGCTACTTTATTCTCCTCATTATTAGTTATACATTCCGCCACTACCCCTGGAAATTAATAATTATTAATTATATTTTATTTATTTATTATAAGTAAAACCCAAAATTTCAGTTGATAATATTTATATTAATTTTAATAATTTTTTTTCAATAAGTATTGTTTTTTTTTTTTTTTTTTTTTTTTTTTGAGCTATTAATAAAATAATATTGAGGAGGGTGCGAGAATGTAAGGGGGCAATGTGTCCTATTTATTGATCGAGCTGTGTTTTTTGGGGTGACTGATGTGTTTGTATTGGTGTGTTTTAGGCTGTGGATTGGTGGAGTGTTGGGGTGCTCACCTACGAACTGCTCACCGGGGCTTCCCCCTTTACCGTTGAGGGCGAGAGGAACACGCAGCAAGAGATCTCCAGGTAAACTAACTCTTCTAAATCCCTCTAAGTACACACACACACACACATACACACTCTTAGAAAGAAATCTCTTTTTTAAATAGGGAGAAAACGTGTGATTCTTTTTATATCGCTCTCTTATTCCGGATAATATAATAATATAAAAAAAAATATGGTAAAGGGTGAACTCAATGTTCTATATAAATAATATAAATTTTCCCAACCTTCGTTCCCGTCCATTTTTTACTATATTTGAGCCAATTTAAATTCTTTTTGTTGTCAATCAGATTTTTCAGGGGACAAATGAAGTTTTCTAATAACTTAATAAAATAATTTTTAACTATTACCAATGTTTGCAAACCCGGCCGCCCCCCCTATTTATAAAAATTTGGAAAAAATTTTTAAAAAATTTTTCTATAAACTTCCCCACAAAAAAAAGAGAGGGGGGGCCTCCGGGGCTGTTGTTGAGTTTTATATTTGGAGACACCTCCGCCCCAGAATCTTCATTTATTAACCAATTAATGGGGGGGGGGGGTCATTAGGAACCAAAATAATTTTTCGGTAATCTTTGTAATTAATTTCAAAATTTCAATGGAAGTTGCTCAAACAGTGCGTGACAGACAGACGGATATTAGTGAATTATATATTTGGATTTAGTTGAAAATTAACTGTTTTTATTGCAGGGCATTTAGATCCTGTCGCTATTAAGATCTTAAAGTTTTACATAGCTAACAACCCCTAATAATTGGATTTTCTCTGCATGGGCGTAACTAGGGGGGTGCCTCCCCCCCCCCCCCCCAGAAAGCTCCTTGCCCCAAGAAAAATTGAGAAAATATGGGTTCATCCTTCCTTCCAAACTACCAAAAACTGTTTTGTTTTCCAGTAAATACAATTATTAGGTCTTTATTTTCTAATAGCTTAAAGGCCTTGAATTTTTTATTTCGATAAATTGATTACAGTAGGTTTATGAAATCTCTATATTCCTATATCAGGGGCATATATAGAAGTTTTTTCGAGGGGGGGTGAACTCAAAAATTTTTCAGTGGAAAATTTTTTTTTAATTTTTTGCGCAACATTTTTTCTTTTGTGGAACGAGAGTTTTCCGTCCTGCAGAAAAATTTGTTGTGCTGATGTCTGTATATGTGTATGGGAAATTTCGAGGGGGGCCCCTCCCCCCCCCCCCCCTATATACGCCCCTGTCCTATATAATCTTATTCTATTTTTGAAAAAAATATAATCCTAGGCCCTGAAAATGCCATCCATCAATTATATGAAAATCGGATTTTATTTTTATCTGATTTTATCCTTGATTGCAAATTTATATATATTTGAAAATCTTTATATATATTATTATTTATTACTTTACATGTCAAACCCTTACTAATTTTTCCCTTTTTTGGCTAGTATTACTAATACTAACGGTTAAATCAAAAATTTTTCTCAAATGCAAAATTCTATTCTAAATCTATAAAACATAAGCGGATAGGCTATTAAAATTGAGTTTGTAATTATAATTAAATCTCGTTAGTGTATTTTATAGATTTAATAACATGACTAAACATTAAAAATCTTAATTATACAGACAAGGACTTAATAAACATATTTTACTCTCAATAAAAATAGATGCATTTAAATATTTATAAACAAAAAAAAAGTAACTTAAATTTATTCTGATACTTTCTTAAAATGTCTAATTACTGTTTCTTTAATAATTTTCTCCTACTTAGAAGATATTTTCGTATAGGAATGAAAACAAAGTTCGGACTCCTTTTCTCCACTTGCCTCAATGCAGGATATTAAGAAATTTATATGAATAGGCAACCCGTTAAACAATGGATTTGGTTTTTCTCCAACTCCGAAAGGCGTGAAAAATATTAACCCATTCCAAAATATTATTTATATTCTTGAATTTGAGACCATATTTTTTTTTCTATGATTATATTAATCCTTTTTTTCTTATTATTTATGTAGTTAGAGAAAAAATTTATTTTTCGCCTATAATTCTAACAATGAAAAAATTATTGTTTCAGGCAACAGGCTATTGCAAGGTAGAGTAACAAGCAACCAAGATCTAAAATTTATACGTTCGGCGTTTCGGTTTGAGGGCATACACATACAGGGACAAGGAGCCAAGATTGAAAATTTAATTTTTATTAATAGTTAATTTTCGAGATCTATTTATTTGAATATTTCGATGAATAGCTCAATTCCGGATTTAACTAGTGATAGACAGAGGAAAGGTTTAGCAGATCCGGACAGTTCGGACAATGCAATCCAAAAAATACGGCTGCTACCAAAGGATTAGCGATCCGATCCGCCAAACTCGACTATCCGATCCGATTAGAAAAAGGCGTAAATCCAGATCTGTGATCCGAAAATCAAATCCGGACTTGATTTTTAGGCGTTTGAATGAATCAAAAGAATATAAATATTTATTAAAAAAAAAGAATTTGAAGTATTCTAAAATTTCTTTCGAAAAGGATTAGTGATCCAATCCTAGATCCAGAGAGCAAAAATGATTTCGATCTAGATCCAAGATCCGAAAATTCTTAATCGGATCCTCGGATCGGATTTAAATCCAAAAAGAATCGCAATCCTCCCCATCTCTGGGAATAGATACCTAGGCGCCGGAACTGGGGGGGGGGCAAGGGCGCATTGCCCCCCTGGCATCCCCCAGGGGGGGCAGAGCGGGGCAAAATTTCTTCTTTTATTCCATTTATTTTTAAAAATGATAATTTTTACTTTTGAAAAATAAAATCTT
>JAKCPI010013523.1:0-19480 GCA_023213315.1 Euborellia annulipes
TTTTTTTTTACCCCCACCCCATAGGAAATCAATGGAGTGCATGCTAAGATGATGTGAAGATTTGCAATTATGGTCAAATTCGAGTACTTAAAACCTCAAACAATGAAAAAACTGTCTTGTCAGCAACTGAGGGGATCCTCTAGAGTCCCCTGAGAAGTACTATCTTGCCACCAGTTGTGGTGGTCCTCTCTAACCCCTTCACCTCTTTTATTCTCTCTCTTTGTTATAAATTTAAATATACGGCTTTAACATCATGCCAAATTGTGGGGACCGGCAATTATGTTCATAATCCACTAGCTGGTATCCCAATCAATGAAAAATACTATCTTGCCGCCAGCTGCGGTGGTCCTCTCTAACCCCTTTACCTCTTTTCTCTCTCTTTGTTATAAATTTAAATATACGGCTTTAACATCATGCCAAATTGTGGGGACCGGCAATTATGCTCATAATCCACTACCTGGTGCTCCAATCAATGAAAAATACTATCTTGCCATCAGTTGTGGTGGTCCCCTCTAACCTCTTCACCTCTTTTATCTCCCTTTATTATAAATACACCAGGTAGTAGATTATGAGCATAATTGCCGGTCCCCACAATTTGGCATGGTTTTAAGACAGTACATCTAAATGTATAATAAAGGGAGAGAAAAGAGGTGAAGGGGTTAGAGGGGACCACCACAACTGGCGGCAAGATAGTATTTTTCATTGATTGGCATACCAGGTAGTGGATTATGAACATAATTGCCGGTCCCCACAATTTGGCATGGTGTTAAAGCCGTATATTTAAATTTATAACAAAGAGAGAGAAAAGAGGTAAAGGGGTTAGAGAGGACCACCGCAGCTGGCGGCAAGATAGTATTTTTCATTGATTGGGATACCAGGTAGTGGATTATGAACATAATTGCCGGTCCACACAATTTGGCATGGTGTTAAAGCCGTACATTTAAATTTATAACAAAGAGAGAGAAAAGAGATGAAGGGGTTAGAGGGGACCACCACAACTGGTGGCAAGATAGTATTTTTCATTGATTGGGATACCAGGTAGTGGATTATGAACATAATTGCTGGTCCCCACAATTAGGCATGATGTTAAAGCCGTATATTTAAATTTATAACAAAGAGAGAGAAAGAGGTAAAGGGGTTAGAGAGGACCACCGCAGCTGGCGGCAAGATAGTATTTTTCATTGATTGGGATACCAGGTAGTGGATTATGAACATAATTGCCGGTCCACACAATTTGGCATGGTGTTAAAGCCGTACATTTAAATTTATAACAAAGAGAGAGAAAAGAGATGAAGGGGTTAGAGGGGACCACCACAACTGGTGGCAAGATAGTATTTTTCATTGATTGGGATACCAGGTAGTGGATTATGAACATAATTGCTGGTCCCCACAATTAGGCATGATGTTAAAGCCGTATATTTAAATTTATAACAAAGAGAGAGAAAAGAGGTAAAGGGGTTAGAGAGGACCACCGCAGCTGGCGGCAAGATAGTATTTTTCATTGATTGGGATACCAGCTAGTGGATTATGAACATAATTGCCGGTCCCCACAATTTGGCATGATGTTAAAGCCGTATATTTAAATTTATAACAAAGAGAGAGAAAAGAGGTAAAGGGGTTAGAGAGGACCACCGCAGCTGGCGGCAAGATAGTACTTCTCAGGGGACTCTAGAGGATCCCCTCAGTTGCTGACAAGACAGTTTTTTCATTGTTTGAGGTTTTAAGTACTCGAATTTGACCATAATTGCAAATCTTCACATCATCTTAGCATGCACTCCATTGATTTCCTATGGGGTGGGGGTAAAAAAAAAATTGGACCAAAAATTGGCCCGGCAAGATCCGGATCCTTATTCTGGGAGCTATTCTTAGCCCAAATCCATTGTCAGAATTCGGTCCTCAAATTTTGCATACTCAACTACCTCCAGCGCCCGCTCTAATATTAATAAATTAAATTTATTGAGGTTTAATATTTATCATCTTATCACTAATTTTATTCAAAAAATTTTATCCTAACAATTTAAATAAAAAAGGGATTTTTTTTTTATTCACCCTGCACTAAATGTTTTGTATATCCATAATCCAATGTAAAAACGTACACTATATACTACATACTATGAAAGAGCGAGAGAAAGAACGAAAGATAATACTAAAACTTTTTTTAATTAAAATTCTTATTGAATTCAATTAAAAGGCCTAAAAAAAAATGTTTAAATTATCAAGAAAAATTTTAATTTAAGAATTCTTTATATTTTTGAAAAATTTGGTAAAATATGACTTTTCTTAGAAAGGATTCTAAATAGGCCCTTAGTAATTGAATTTTTTTATTAAATCAAAATGACTAATTAATTCTATGAAAATAATTTCCAAAAATTTTCAATATTTAAAAAAATAAGTTGGAATAAAATTAAAATCTATTTTTGATTTTTTTTCCTTTGGCTGCCATCTTATTTTATTAAATACTTAATATAGGGTGTCCCAAAATTTACGCAAGATTTGAATTAAATATAAAACACATTTATTTTTTCTTTAAATTATTATTTTTTTAATGAATCATAAAGTACACAGAATAGGGTTATGTATGATGTAACACATCGGGCAAATGCCCTTCACGGTTGTTCTGGCACATACGCACTCTTTTGTCAAAATTTTCCATGACAATTGTGCATAAATGTGGCCCAATTTCAGTAATGCAGCGTTGAATTTCCTCCTTCAACGTACGGGTTGTTTTGGGCTTGTTGGCGTACACCTTTGATTTCAAAAAAACCCCATAAAAAGAAATCCAAAGGTGTTAAATCGCATGATCTAGGGGGCCAATTCTGATCACCAGGGCCGCAGACAGACTTGACGGGCCCCGGGGCTACTTACTAATACGGCCCCCCCTCCCCCACAAAAAAAAAAAAAAAAAAAAAAAAATTAGAACTTATTTAAAAGGCTATTGTGGCTCATGCCAACAATTTTTTACACAGTTTTTGACACAACCTTTGAAATAGTTATACATACATACATACAGCTTACAATATTTATTTAAATAAAGTTATTTAAAAATTTTTCAAAATTTCCTAAAAAAAAAAGAGTTACAATAATTTATCGAGGCCACACCTGGACAGAGGTTTTCCGGGGGAATCTGGGGGCATGGAAAATTTTTTGAAAATTAGCCACTGAAATCTGCATTTTTAGCTATCCTGAGTCGTGAAAAGATGATTGAAACTTGATTTGAGCTTAAAGGGCCCGGGCCCTCTGAGGGAAAAAATTTCAAGTAAATGTTTTTTTCTAATTGAAATTTTAAGATTTGAGCTTAAAGGGCCCGGGCCCTCTGAGGGAAAAAATTTCAAGTAAATGTTTTTTTCTAATTGAAATTTTAAGATTTGAGCTTAAAGGGCCCGGGCCCTCTGAGGGAAAAAATTTCAAGTAAATGTTTTTTTCTAATTGAAATTTTAAGATTTGAGCTTAAAGGGCCCGGGCCCTCTGAGGGAAAAAAATTTCAAGAAAATTATTTTTTCTAATTAAAATTTTAGGATTTGAGCTTAAAGGGCGGGCCCTTTAAGGGCCTCTGAGGGAAAAAATTTCAAGAAAGTGTTTTTTTCTAATTGAAATTTTAAGATAAAATATTGAGCTTTAAGGGCCCGGGCCCCCTGGGAAAAAAAATTTCAAGAAAATTATTTTTTCTAATTGAAATTTTAAGAGAATTAGGACTTTTGCTGGACCATACGTATATAGAAGGAACCGGAGAATAAAACCAGCCGTTAATGGACGCCTCTCACATCAATTTAATTCGTAAATATTTTAAGAATTGAGCTTAAAGGGCGGGCCCTTTAAGGGCCTCTGAGGGAAAAAATTTCAAGAAATGATTTTTTCTAATTGAAATTTTAACCATGAAAATTATTTTTTTATTAGAATTTTCAGGTTGGAGCGCAATGGGCCCGGGCCCCCTCGGAGGGCTCGGGCCCCGGGGATATAGCCCCCTGCCCCCCCCCCCCCTGTCTGCGGCCCTGCTGATCACCGAAACGAGAGATAACACTGCCAGGAAATGACTCATTCAGTAATTTGATTGTTTCACGGGCTGTATGGGATGTGGCACCGTCTTGTTGAATCTTGTTTTACTAACCCTAGACTGTCAGCTGTTAATTTTTTTATTTTCCAGGGTTGCCAATATTTTACTGCACAAATGGCGACAAATTGAAATCTTGCGTAAATTTTGGGACACCCTTTATTAAATACCTAATTTGGATACCAAATGGCTTAAATAAGAATGTCTGGACCCCAAATATATATATATATTATTTAATTAGGGGCGTATATAAGAATATATAGAAATTTTTTTCGGGGGGGGGGGGCCTGAACTCAAAAAATTTTTCTGCGGAAAATTTTTTTTTAAAGAAACTAAATTTTTTTCACACGAAATTTTTAGCAGAACATTTTTTTTTGTTTTGCTGAACCAAAGTTTTCGGAAAAATATATGGCCGGAGTTGCCCAAAAAAATGTGTATGTGAGTGTGAATGAGAAAAAAGTATGAGTGTTAAAAAAAAATCCTCTTTTATAAGGCACTGAACCAAGGGCAGATACAATGGGTGGGGGTAATTACCCCCTTTACCCCCCAGATTTGAAAAAAATACCTTTTTTCGAAAAAAAAATTATTTTTAATGTAAAATTTTAAAAATTAATACTTAAAAATTTGATTTGTATTTATATTCTGGCAAACAAGTACAGAATGCCTTTAAATTACCAAAATTGAGAAAAAATTGTGTGTTGTGCGACGGGTCACACCAGATTACCCCCCCCCCCCCCGAGAAACACCTCTGGATCCGCCCTTGCACTGAACATATAGCCCGTTTTAAAATAATTATGATTATTTTTTGGATCGTTTCTAATGTCATAATTCCAATGCACTTATATTCGAAATCTGGCCAAGTGAAAAAAATTTTTTTAAATAATTTCTTAAAATAAATTTACTAATAGGTCTATATATTACTATTACTATATTACTATATTACTAATACTTTTACTGATGTACTTTTTTAGTTTTTCCAATTTTATCAAGAAAAACGACAGATCTTCAGTTCGATTAACCCGGAACTATTATATTGAAAAGATTCTCTTATATGGGCATTATTTAAATATTTTTTCAAGGTATGGCCTCGATTTCTGAATCGAAAACTTTTCAATGAAGAATAGAAATGGCTATGGTGATGATTGAATAAGGAACTCTATGAGTAGGGCAGCCAGCAGAAATAAAAAACTTTTATATTATTTTGTCTACGCATCGCTCCCATCCTCAGAACCCATGCTCATCGAGTTTTTATTAATTTACTTAATATATAGTTGCAATTAAGTTATTTACAAAAGTACTTAGAAAATGCTTACGAAATTTTGTCAAACAATAGATGAATAGTTATATAAAGTATGTGATTAAGGAACTCTAGAGGTATGACTTTTCGACTTTTTTCAAAAATGTTTTACTGTAGCACGAATGAATTAACTTTTGCCTATTAATGACTTAAATGACGTTTAATCCATGAAATATATTTTATTTTTCTAATAAAGATTTAATGATAAATTCTATTTACGCAACTTTAGTATTTTTTATTATTTTAAATAAAAGACAGGCGTTGTTCGGCTGCAGCAAATTTTCGAAGAGAAAGGTCACCCCAAATCCAGAAACGTCGACGAAATAATAAAAAGGTGTTTTATTTCTGCTGGCTACCGAGTTTTTTATTAATTCGAAAACTTTTGTGTCTTTTTCCCTGATTCAATATTTATTATTGCATTATACCCATATCGATTTCTATTGTAAATTACAATTTTCCCCGATTCCTAATCGATTCCTAATAATAAAAAAAAAAACTTTATTTTATTAAAAATTTGACTAATATCGTTTTTTTTTCGATTCAATTTCAATTTCTAAATGGTTGCCTTTTGTTAAATTATATGTATAAGAAGATATTCAAGAAAAGTGATGTCTTTTGCCAATAGTGGCTATTATTAAAAGATAAATGAATCTATGGCTTCGATGCAAAATTTTGTGCTGAGCTCAAATATCTGTCAGAAATATCTTAATTTGATTTTTGCTACAAGTCTAAAGAAAGTGTCCTATTATGATGTTCTAAAGATATTCAACATTTTTTAATCTAAAACCAACTGATCATCATTTACCGAAAATCGTGTGCCCTCTCTGTATATTATACTGGGATTTATTTTTGGGGGTTTTTTCCTGATAGGATATCCTACTCGGTATTCCTTGGCACAAAAAAATTCCATCTTTTTTTACACGATTGCATTCACTATAGCCGTTAATTACTTAATTTTTTTTTATTAAGAAAAATTACAAAAACAAAAACGGAAAGCTATTTCATTTTTACACGGTTTTTTGGAACGTAACTATCGTGAAAAAACAGAATTAATAGCAAGGATTAAAAGAGGTTTTAATTTTATTCCTAGTGGTCATCTTATTTTATTAAATTTTGAAAAAATTGTATTATTTTTATACAATAGCTCAAAAAATTCACGCAAATCAAATTACTAAGGACGTTAATTTTAAACTGGTAACCGTTGGCTCTAGTTGAAACATTATGCTTTAATAGGAGAATTAAATTCAAGTATGATACACAAGGTTTTTTGTTTCAATGATTTATTTATTTAACAATAACACTATATACGTATTTCGACACCATATGTGCCATTATCGGAAGTATGTAATTCAGTGCAGTATGAAACTCACTTCTGATGATGACACATATGATGTCGAAATACGTATAAAGTGTTAATGTTAAATAAATAAATCATTGAAACAAAAAACCTTGTGTATCATATTTGAATATAATTCTCCTAATAAGGACGTATTTAGACAAGGCGAATTTTACACCAAATTATTTTATAATATTAAAAAAATTTCTAGATTAAAATAAAAATATGAGAGTACTATTTGGCCGATTCTGTTCAAAAGCTTATTTTCCCGCCTCAGGGGGGTGCTAACTTAGATATAAAATTTCAACCTCCTAGCTCAATTCCTTCATGCTTTAAATTGAACACACACGGACAGACAGACCATGTTGCGAAAATCACTTTGTACCGGGTATATCCATCAAAATCTCGATATCGAATTTTTGACATGAATCCAATGCTTTCTATTTAATTATATATTAATATATATAGGTAAGAGAAAGTAAAAATGAGTCATTTTACTTACCATCTGGGCGATATTTGTGCGGGAAATGCTGGAGCGCAGCTGCGTGGAGTCTATGTGTATCTCGGAAGCCTTCTCAGGGCACATTGAGAGAAAGAAGCCTCGACATGTTGGCCTGCTCGTAGTTCCAGCTTGTCCAAACTGGAAAAAGGAAATAAAATATAAAGTAAAATAGAATAAAATCGATTTTTAAGATCACATAATAAAAAAAAAACATTTGTGTATATAGGCAGTTGGAAAAATAATAGCTGAACTCTTTCTTAAGGTGCGCGTCTCGGGGTGCTAAATTTTAAATATTATATTTAATTGTATAAATTTCGCGGCTCACATACGCGATTTATAATAATATCTTAAATATTTATATATAATTTCTTATTTATAAATTAGTAATCATTGTGTTAAAAAATAATTAATTTTTTGCCTTTAATTTATTAGCTGGAATCTTTCAAATGAAATGGAATAAAACCCTTGTTTTCTATGGGAAAAACTAACGCCATCTCTTGCGCGCCTAGAGTACTCAGCTACTCATTCCTCGTTTAAAGGTTTTTCGAGACGCGAACCTTAAAAGATCCATTTTTATTTTATATTCAAATATTTTCTTGTTAGTTCAATTTCTTTATCTAATTTTTTGTTGTATTTATTTTTCTCTAAAAGCAATAAAAAGAAGGAATACAAGACGAGCTCGCTTAAATTGCATACTAAAATGTTAAAGCTAAGTATGTAGATCAGAATATTCTAGTCAAATTTGTTAAATAATTTATTATAAACTAAGCTATAGTTGATATTGGGTTCTTATTTAATTTATGATAAGCAACCGATCCAAAAACATAATAATAATAATCCATGATGATATATGGAGCCTAAGGGTACTTTAAATAAATTGCAAAAAAAAAAAGAGAGATAAAACGAAATGGTAGAAAAATGAAAAGAAAGAAACAGAACCCTATAGCGTTACATGTTTCTTTCTTGAAAGGTGGAGAGCAATTAGGATTTTTTTTTCTTGTATGTTGTTTAAAATTTTTTCAAGAGCTCTGTTTAAACATTTTCAAAGTTTATTTCCATGTACATTTTTGTATCTTGGCCAAGCAAGGGCTAACGATTTGAGGGAACAACAAAACTCTTAGCGGGAATGCTCTTTTGCCCAATTATTCTTAATAAAATATCTTAACTATTAATTTATAAGTTAAATTTTTCTTTTAGGATTTAAGAATTAAAGAGATAAAAAAAACCTGGTGTGAATAGTCGTACAGCACACAACTTTCTCTTACCTTCGGTAATCGAAAGTTGTATTCTGTGCTTGTCACACCAGATTTTTTTGTCGACATATATTTAGTTTCAGACAGTACGACGATAGATTTGAATTCAAGTAATTTTTTTTTTTTTTTTTTAAACATTCACACTTTTTTCTCATTCGGCAACTTAGGCCATATAAGACTTTGACGATAACCGTTAATTATTATAATATCTATTGGGGGGTCCGGGCATTTCTATTTAAGTCATTTGGTATCTAAATGCCTTAAATAAAATCATCGAACTGCCTGGGGTCCGAACCCGCGACGTTCGGTATAGAGGGTAGGCACGCTTCCAACTACTCCAAGCCCCGTGGGCTAGTAAAATTTAAAAAGATAGAAAAATATTTATATTTTGTTGCTCTGGCAACCATTTCTCCTATCTTTCCTAAGAAGTACAAGAGTAAAGAGGTCTTCTTCATAAGATGACTAACTTATATGTAAAATTTAACCTCGAAGCTCAATTCCTTCATGCTTAAAATTGAACACACACACCAGACAGACAGACCATGTCGCGAAAACCACTTTTTTGGATTCAGAGGACCTCAAAACGTGTATATCCATCAAAATCTCGACATCGAATTTTTGACATGAATCCAATACTTTCTTTATATAAATATATATAGTTAAGAGAAGATAAAAGTTTTCATAATCACTTTGCTTTCTAAATAATTGAGATCATTTTTCATTTTTATAATAAGTAATATATTCGTGTTTAACGGGTTATTTAGAAAATAAAGATAATTTTGAGATAAAGAGAAAGTCTAGAATAGAAGAAAAAAAGCTAGTCTTAGCACGGGTAACTCGTGGTTGCCCATTAAATGTGAGCCCCTGAGTGACAGTTAAATTCTCCCTTCAAAATGCCTTTGAAAAAATTATTTATTCAAAAATAACTAATTAATTTGAGATGAAATTTTAATTTCTATATTTATTTAAGGTAATATTTTTCCATATTGGAATTAATATAATATTTATATACGGAATAGAATAACGTTATAATATTTTAAAATGCTTTTTGTTCAATATTTACATTATATTCACTTCACTTCCTTTCAAGTTTGTTGTTTATTAACTTGGTATAAGTAAATATTAAAGTTGTTATTTATTATTTAACTTTAAAATTTATCTAAGGCGTAATTTTACACAAACATCTGACCAGAGTTGATTTTAGAAAAGTAAAATTTCAAAGATGAAATCAATATTCATGTATAATACTTGAAAAATAATATTTGGATAGGGTGAGAGAGTTGCCTAGGGAATAATTAAAATTTAAATTGATATTAAGGAAAATGGAGAGAGAAAATTCTCACTTCATTGAGAATAAGGTTATTTTTTATGTTAGCATTAAAGAACGACGAGGTCTTAATGCGTTTAAATTTTATTATTTCGCTTGCTAATAATTGAAAATTTCTTCGTTAAAAATTTGAAATTGTTATTTAAAACAATTTCTCTAAATAAGGTACAGCGACGAATTTAAGACTGTATGTTATGTAAATGCGTTCAGAAAAGATTGTCTGTTTTATTTTATTTAAAACAGTCACCCCCTCCGTGGCCTAGAGGTTAATATAATGCCAATGTCAAGTGATAGCCTCTAGAAGGGTAAAGGGGATAATTACCTCCCCCCCTCCCCCGAGATTTGAAAAAAAATACTTTTTTTTCTCAAAAAAATTTATTTTTTAAAAATTTATACTTAAAAATTTGATTTGTATTTATATTCTGAGAAACAAGTACAAAATGCGCCTTTAAATTACTGAAATTAAGAAAAAATTGTGTGCTGTGCGACCAGTCACACCAGATTACCCCCCCCACCCTCGAGAAACACCTCTGGATCCGTCCTTGGTCCGAATCCACTTTCCTTGACTTTTAGGTTATATATTGTCAATATATTGTCAACACCTATAACCTCTCGTCCACATGAGGGTAGTGGAGAATTTTTTTTGACAACCTCTATTTAAAAATTAAAAATCTGGTGTGACTGGCGCAGAGCACACAACTTTCTCTTACCTTCGGGAATCGAAAGTTGTGTACTGTGCTTGTCACACCAGATTTTTTGTGTCGACATGTATTTAGTTTCCGACAGTAGGGTACATTCGATTTTCAAGATGTAAAATTTGAATGTCAAAATATTTATATTTTGTTACCATGGCAACAATTTCTCCTATCTTTTCTATGGAGTACAAGAGTAAAGTGGTCTTCAGAAGATTTCAATGACAAAATGAGAATATACATTTTATTGAGAATCTAAAAAATAATTGATTTTTGAATTTAAAAAAAAATCGTTGGAGCGAATTTTGAGAAAATCGAAAAAAAACTGAAAAAGTGCATCAGTAAAGTACTAGTACTCTTTGGTCGATTTTGTTCAAAAGCTTCGTGTCACGTCCCATGAGAGTGTGTAACTTAAATATAAAATTTCAACCTCATAGCTCTTTTCGTTCTTGAGATATTTTGTTCACAGACAGACACACAGACGGACACACAGACAGAGAGACAGACCATGTCGCGAAAACCACTTTTTTAGAATCAGGGGACTTCAAAACGTGTATATCCATCAAAATCTCGACATCAAATTTTTGACATGAAACCAATACTTTCTCTCTCTATATAGAGGTAAGAGAAAGTAAAAATTCATTGATATCAAATGATTTTATTTCCTCATTTCTTGAAATATAAAACTTTAGGGGACAGAGGTACAGTTAATTACTTGTGAGCCCGTGGACCGTAGCAGAGTGGAAGAATACTCGGCTCTTGTGCTAAGGTCAAGGGTTTTCTTCCCGTTCTATGCAACAAAATTTATTTCAATTGAATTGGGTACCAACCAAAATAAATAAATAGGGCTTAGGCGCCGCAAAAGATCTTAAACAGCAATAAACAAAAAGAAATCCCTTGTTCCATAACCCCTGGATTTAAGCGATAATTTTATTTAAAATACTGGATACTTATTTGCCAACAAAATCGATTACTTATTTTTATTAGCAGACGAATTTATTTTATCATCGGCTCAAATCCTATTTCTATGATTATTCAATGTGTCTTAAAAAAAAACCAATTTAATGGTTTAAAAATTTTCTAAAATCCATTAAATTTTTTTTTTTTTCAAATTATCAGCTAAAAGATCAGTTTTTAATTAAAAAACGACGCACCCTATCAGAGGGTTGGTTAATTAAAAAGCGTATAAGAAAAATGAATAAAAATTTATTACTTTCATGTAAAAAAAAAACAGCTCTATATTCGGTTTTATTAATAAATTAGATGAATAAATAAAAATCTGGTGTGACTGGTAGCACTACCTTATTGAAGGTAAAGAGAAAGTTGTGTACTGTGCTTGTCATAATTTTATTTAAAATACTGGATACTGGATACTTAAGATTTTTTTTGTTGAGATATATTTATCTGTGACTTGTTAAGTCCGAGGTATTTTGAATACTATTATCTTATTCAAATATAAAGATCTCGAAAAATATTTAACTATAAGACAAGAGCGGATCCAGAGGTGTTTCTCGGGGGGGGGGGGGTAATCTTTTAAGTATTAATATTTAAAATTTTACATTAAAAATAAATTGTTTTGCGAAAAAAAGTATTTTTTTTATCTCGGGGGAGAGGGGGTAATTAACCTTTTACCCCCCCCCTTGTATCCGCCCTTACTATCTCATAAGATATATTTAGTTGCCCTTAGCATCTAAGTTCAAACTTGACCACGCGAATGCTTCCACATCAGTAAAGTGTACTTCAAACAATTTTCACAAAAAATTTTACGGATATACTTTTTAAAGAGCATCAAAAAAATAGTTGATTTATGAATTTTAATCAAAATCCGTTGGAGCGAATTTGGAGAAAATAATAATAAAAAAAAAAAAAACTTAAAAATACATTAGTAAAATATAAAATTTCAACCCTCCTAACTCTTTTCTTTCCTGAAATATTATATTCCCAGACAGACAGACACACGGATAGACCACTTTTTAGGACTCAGAGGCCCTCAAAACGAATATCCATCAAAATCTCGACATCGAATTTTTGACATGAAACCAATACTTTCTCTCTATATATATTACATATATACATAGGTAAGAGAAAGTAAAAATTTAATATTTTTTAATAGTTTATATATATAATTATTCAATACTGTTTGTCGTAAAAGATTTTCAACAGAATCACTACCATAGACAGCGATTAGGATAATTATTGATTATAATTAAAGCGCATCTTTGCATGTCGTCTATCTCTCTTAAGATTAAATAAGCGTGATCAAATTCCTTTGATTTCTCCCTTGGGATTTATTTTAAGGCATTTTAACCAGGCCAGTGACTTTAATTTACACTAATATGAAAAGTACCTAAGAAATTCTTTTTTTTTTTTTTATAATTTTAATTAAATCAAATTTGTCAACTCTCCCCAGAAACTTAAACAATAAAATGTCGGCCAACAGATAACTCGAAATATACTGAGAACTACGTTACATGGGCTGCCTATAGGATGGATAAATAATATCCGAACGCAAATAAAAATTTATTTTGTCCCAATAACAAAATGATCTCTCTTTGGAAATGATTTTATTAATTTTAATTTTGCTTTATGCTCTAAAGGTCAGGATTTTGTACTATGGCAATCATTTCTTCTATCTTTCCTATGGAGCACAAGAGTAATGTGGTCTTCAAAAGATTTCAATGGCAAAATGAGAATATACGTTTTAAAGAACATCTAAAAAATAATTGATTTATGAGCGAATTTTGAGAAAATCGAAAAAAACTGAAAAATTACATCAGTAAAGTACTAGTACTCTGGCTAATTTTGTTCAAAAGCTTCGTGTCACGTCCCATGGGGTGCCTAACTTAAATATAAAATTTCAACCTCCTAGCTCTTTCCGTTCTTGAGATATTTTGTTCACAGACACACACACACACACAGAAAGACCATGACGCGAAAGCCACTCAGAAGACCTCAAAACATGTACCGGTATATCCATCAAAATCTCGACATCGAATTTTTGACATGAATCCAATACTTTCTCTCTCTATATATATATTAACATATATAGAGGTAAGAGAAAGTAAAAAACTCTCTTACATACGGTAATTGAAAGTTGTGTTCTGTGCTTGTCACATTGTGTCTAGCTTTCCGCAGTAGGCTCTACATTATATAGAATTTTTTTTTATAATTCACCCTTTTAGCCCATGGCCATTGGGAGATGCGCAACTATTTCCCATATCTTTCCTAAAAAGTTCATGTACCAGATTTTTTTAAAAATTTCAACTAAAAAAAAAAAATTTGAATTATTTTTTCCTCAATCAAACATTATATAAAGTACCTATATACTGTATTAAGAATATTTGAAGAGTAGGGTGAATTTGAATTGATAAATATCTATAAGGGGATGTGTGAGTCGAGGGGGATCAAATTCTACATAAAACTACAAACAAAGTAAACTTTGTTTGTAGTGAAATATATTCACGAAACGAAAGATGGAGATACAGGCTTGTAGAATGTTTTATTTTTATTTATTTATTTTTTTAAACACTCACACTTTTTTCTCAGGCCATATAAGACTTTGACGATATCCGTTATTGATTAATATACATATTTCATATTGGGGGTTTAGGCATTTCTATTTAAGTCATTTGGTATCCAAATGAATTTTTTTTTAATTATAAATAAATAAGGGGAGGCGAGTGCAGAAGAAAGCACTGGCAATAAAAAACAAATTACACCTCAAGAAATCACTATAAGACTGATGAGAGATAAAAGTTTAAGAATATTTTTTATTATTTAATAAAAATTTCTTATTAAATATTATAGGAAAACTAAATTCTCTGTTAGGGTGGCAGAGGGTGAGTAGGGAGAGAAAGTAATCAATTTGCTTAAAAGTAAAAATTTTACAAAAAAAATTTATTTTAAATTTTATTTTCAAAGAAAAATACTATTTTGTTTATTAGAAGGGGTGATTTACACCCTTTCTCACCCTCCCCCTGTGGTAAAAGACTTCATCATATAATTAAAAATTGGATAATTTTATAAGTATATGTTGAGAAAAAAAAAATTGAAAATAAAAATTTAATTCGTTATGAAAATATTCATTACCTTAATAATAAATAAGATGACCAGACTGGGTGTGGTGTAATGAGGTTGGGGGATGAACGTCTTATTTGCACAAATCACAACACAATATAAAAGAATCTAAACACACGAGGAGAGAGAGAGAGAGAGAGCGAGAGTGGAGCTGAACCGAATGACTCATGGCTCAACTCAACAAGTAATAGACCGCCTGACAGGCAGGCAGCAAGCGGGCCCTAGTAGCATTGCTCTCTGAGGGCCCAAGAATTAAAATTATCAAATAAATTCTCTATTTATAAAAATTCTATTTACTTGCAAACTAACGGGGTTTTATTCAGCTGGGAATAAATTCGAAGTTGAAATAACTATTAAAAGATTCACTTCATAAACCCACCCTTAAAACTCACCGCAATTTAAATAAAATACTTCCGTTTTTTTTTTTGTATTTATTTATTTATTAGGGATAAATTTGAATAAAAATAATTTTTAAAGGACTTATTTTATTTACCCAGCCCTATTATCAATAAATACTTATTTTTTATTAAAGTTTTTTTACCTTTCTCTTACCTCTATATATGTTAATAAATAGAAAGAGAATATTCTATTTGCTAACACGTACAGTGATGGACAATACAAAGTCCCACCCATGCGTTTTCTACTTGTGATCATTTCATTGTTTTTAAAAAGAAAATAAAAATCTTTATTGGAAATTTTCTAGGTTTGAACCATGAAAATTTCCATTAAAAATATATATAATATTTTTTTTTTAAACAATAAATATATCGTCCTCAAAAATAACACTTTCACTAAAAAAATCTCTTGCAAGAAAAACTATTCCTTCAAAATGGGTGACAATTTCATAGGAGCTTATTATTTACTAGAACTATTATTTTCTACCGTTTGCCGCTTGATCGCAGCACCAAAAGAGCCAGTAGCTATGGTACCCTTTCTAACCTCGCCCTACTGTATTTTTGAAATTTAATATTTCTTATTTCTTTTTACTAAAGAAGTTTTTGTTTGTCTGCGCATCGGGGTTTGAGTTTAATTAATTAGCCGCTGGATAATTCTTTAAATACCAATTCCTTTCTCATTGATCCAGGATTCTGTTTGTTTTCGCTTTGTAATATGATAATGAACGATTAAAATTGGAAAACTTATTAATTAATAATTAGTTTTAATGTAGTATAATTCAGCTTATTGAGTAGAATCCTATTATGTATATCATTATTTTTAAATAATAGAATAGTTATGTTGCCATTGATTTTATTCTATTCTCGAATAGAGCGAAAATAGAGCAGAGTCTTGATGAAGATAGACGGATGGAGATTTTGAGGGGCATCGGGAATTCTTGCGTGTGGGTATTTTCTTCCAAATATAAACTTTTTACCTTCTCTTACCTCTAAATATATGTTAATATAAATAGAGAGAAAGTATTGGATTCATGTCGAAAATTCGATGTCGAGATTTTGATGGATTTTTGAGATCCCCTGAATCCAAAAAAAGTGGTTTTCGTGACATGGTCTGTCTGTCTGTGAATAAAATAACGGAAAGAGCTAGGTGGTTGAAATTTTATATTTAAGTTAGGCACCCCCCCCCCCCCCCCCCTGGAACGTGACATGAAGCTTTTGAACAAAATCGACCAAAGAGTACTGGTACTTTACTGATGCACTTTTTCAGTTTTTTTTTTTTCGATTTTCTCTAAATTGGCTCCATCGATTTTTTTTTTTAATTCAAAAATCATTTATTTTTTTGGTTCTCTTTAAAATGTATATTCTCATTTTGTCATTGAAATTTTCTGAAGACCACTTTACTCTTGTACTCCATATAACACAGACACGCCAAATTAATCTGATTATAGTCTATTTGCCCACGTATTTTGAGAAAGATAAGAGAAATGGTTGCTATGGTAACAAAATATAAATATTTTCTCATACTTATAAATTTTACGTTTTGAAATTCGAATGTACCGTATTGTCGGAAACTAAATATATGTCGACACGAAAAATCTGGTGTGACAAGCACAGAACACAACTTTAGATTACCGAATGTAAGAGAAAGTTGTGTGCTGTGCGCCAGTCACACCATATTTTTTAATTTTTATTTCTATCTCCCACATAGCACTGCAACCAAAAATCGGACATTTCGACGCCGCAGGGACGTTCTGTGATGTCCCAAAGTTGCAGCATTGTCCCTTCGACGTCTAAATGTCCGCTTTTTGGTTGCAGTGCTATGTGGGTTCCAAACCACCCCAGTCAACTAAGTACTCAACACATCAAATCACAAAAGAGTCATTTAAAGGATTGAAAGTATTTTTAGCATTGGCTGAGGTATAAAAGAGATTCGATTGTATCTGGAAGAGGACAGGATATTAGGAGATAAAACTTCATTAGAACTTTTACCTATGGGCCCACCCTGTATGTTTTCTGGTAGTCTAAGTTTATAATCTATCATATCTATTTAAATATATAATATTAAAATTTAAAAATTAAAAAATAAACCTTTTACCCCTTTGAAATTATTTCTATTTTAAGACCTAATTTTATTATGTTTCCAAAAATACTTTTCTATTTATAAAATGTTTCTATTTTTATTTTATAACACAGACACGCCAAATTAATCTGATTATAGTCTATTTGCCCACGTATTTTGAGAAAATAAAAGTTTAAATGACGCACATGGAATTAAAATTGTTTCATTAATTTATGAAATGGAAGTGCAACATTTTCATATTATTATATTCATTTTCCTGTTTATTTATGTTATCATTTATCAAGTGATGTCTTAAAAAAAAAATAAATCGATGAAAAAAGAAACGAATCAATAATGACCCAATAATATTAAGAAAAATGAAAAATAGTGGCTTTCATTACTAATAGAGAAATAGAAAAAGAAAAAATATTATATCAGTAGCTCGAAAAGGATAATGCCCTGAGTTAGAGTGTACTAATGGGATGGTAGAAATTTTTACATTATTGAGTCGACACCTTGCTAAGTTTTACGTTAAGGTGCCCTTAAGACCGAAACCCTATGGATGCCTCCTACGTGCAATCAACCATCTCGAAAATATTATCTCAACAAGAATATAATCCAATTACTGTATTATCATTTTGTTAGATAGGTTATTTAAATTATATCAAGCTCGTTATTTTCAAAATCGATATCTCGTTTCTCTAACTTAGGCAGTGCTTCTATCTCGTGGTATTTTTTGAAAATTATTCTTTTGAATTTTGACTATTAGTATACAAATTTTAGTTACAAAAGGTTTTTTTGGCATATGAGTTTATATAGACTTTCAAAAGATTCAATAATATTTATTCACCCAGGCATATTTGGACCCTGTTACGCATTGGTGTGTCAAGCACAAAAAAAAAATTAAAAATTGAGTTAAGCACGAAATATTGTTTCAAATGCTGTAATTAATAGTATTTTTTATGAAATATGTCCTAAAAAAATTTATATTCAATGTTATTTGCACAATTGACAAAAAAAAAATTATATATAATCCAATGAAAACAAAAAACTTTAATGTTAATTTTCTCAAAACTCGGTAGCTGCCGCTTGACACACTAATGCATAACATTTATTAATATCAATTTGAATCCAATTGATTAAACAAGTTTTTATCGAACTGCCTGGGAATCGAACCCATATTCCCTGACTTTTGATGTTATCAACATTGACATTGGATATCTAAATTTGTATAGGCCTATTTGATGAGGTTTGGTTTAAGGTATTTTTTGGCATCGAAGGCCATTTAGACCCCGTCTCTATTTATTTCAATTGGATTGGAGACGAGATTAGAACCTTGCTACAGAAGGGATGAGGAGTTATTTCAATTATAATAAAATTTCAAAGCCAACAAGATCCACACAGACACTGAGAAAGTAGAGGTGGGTCATTTGGGCTGCCTATCTTCCAGTAAACATTTAGAAACGCACAAGTTTTATCGCCTGATAGTAATCAAATTATACAAAAGAAAATCGATTTCTATTAAAAAATATAAATTTTTTTTTGGAATTGGAGAAATAAATCAGCTGATTTCATTTCTTCCTTCAATTTATATGCAAATTTAACACGTATTTCATCTTTAATGTATCATTTGAAAATTTCGAATTTTATAATGATATAAGTAATTTTGACAAGTAGAAAGAGCGAAATAAGATTTGATGTAGTGAAAATGAAATACGTGGAATATTTGCAAATTGAAAGAAATGATTCATCAGAATTCTTTTAAATCCTATTTTTTTTTCATTAGTAATATTACCCTTCTTGTATTTGCATTTGGATTCTAAAAGCTTTGAAAATTAGCATACACTCGGCGCATTTGAATAAGATATTCATTAACGCTTATTTTCCTAGATCTCTATAGATTTTATTAAAATAGTGATCGGCAACCAGGACAGATGGCCATTTCCAAAAATTAGACGAGAAGCACAGTAAAAAAAAAAACTCGGAAGTCAAGTAGTAGAACAAAATCAAGTTTTCTTTTAGGATTCGAGACAGGGTTGAAAAGTGAGCCAGGAGAGGAGAGAGCGAAAGCAAATAAACCTGTGATAGGAAGGTAGAGTGTCTAACTTCATTGTAGGACACTACTATAAATACTTCCGATCGGGCTTGAAAAAATGTGTGCGAGTGTGTCAACTATAGTAGATAATATGCGAAAATAATCAGAAGAAAAAAATAGTATTGTAGTGTGGCTTTTGTTATATCAAGGAAAAGTTGCAGAAGCATAGACTGGCAGCCATATTTTTTTCTTAAAATATTTTATTGGGCCGACGTTTCGATCCTGATAGAGGCGATCTTCTTGGTTCAAGAAAATTGTTCCTTTTCTAGTGTTAAATTATTATATTTTACTTCTCTTCTACCCTATACCCTATATGAAATATAATTTGTATTGTAGTGCTTAAATATCTAATCATGGCTTGGGTTCATGAGGGAGGGGTGGTATGAACCCCAAACCGTA
>JAKCPI010013524.1:0-118297 GCA_023213315.1 Euborellia annulipes
AAAAAATTGCATAAAAGAAAGAATTTTATAAATAGAAAGCAAATAAACAATTGAACTTTCTTTTAAAAGGACTATAGTAAATTTAATAATATTTGATTTTTTCTAAAAATAATAAATTTGAAAAGCTTAAAAGACAGTATTTTAAATATTTTCAAAAAGAACTTAATTGTTTTTTTACTTTTTTTTTTAGGATAAAAATTAACCTCGTAACAAAAGAGTGATATTGAAGGATTAATTAAAAGAAAATTAAAATTTTACTAGCTGCCCACGCGCCTCCCTCCGACGGACCTCCTTTTACTTTCTTTTACCTATATATGCAATATATAGAAAGTATTGCGATCATGTCAAAAATTCGATGTCAAGATTTTGATGGAAATACATGTTTTGAGGCCCTCTCAGTCCAAAAAAGTGGGACCCGCAAAATGGTCTGCCTGTGTGTGTGTGTAACGATTTTAAGCATAAAGGAAGTGAGCTATAAGCATGGGCGAATTAGAGAATTTGGCTGGGGGGGGAGCCATGGGATCAGTCATCCTCCGAAGGGCCTGGGAGGCTCCATATTTTTTCAATTTTTCTTGAGGCGGGAGCTTTTTTTTTGGGGGGGGGCACGAGCATTCTGTGGGCCGACCCCCTCTAGTTACGCCCATAGCTACAAGTCCGAAATTATATATTTAAGCTAGGTACCCTCACGGACAGGCAAAACAAGCTTTTAAACAAAATCGGCTAAAAAGTACAAGTACTTTACTGAAGTACTTTTTCAGTTTTTTCGAATTTCTCAAAATCTGCAAAAATTCAAAAATCATTATTTTATGCTCTTTAAAAGGTATATTAGTAAAATTTTTCGAGAAAATTATTTGAAGTATAGGTTATTTTAATGATGTACTTTTTAAGTTTTTTTCTTGATTTTCTCAAAATTGGATCTAACGATTTTGATTAAATTCAAAAATCAATTATTTTTTAGATCCTCTTTAAAATATATATCTGTAAAATTTTTCGTGGAAATTGTTTGAAGTAGACTACAGTACAGTATTTCAAAATCATTTTTCCGCTCTCCCTTTCATAGAGCCAATGTTCCTATGGGGATTTGCATGTAAATAAAGAGGGTGCCCTTTAGTTTTTTACACATAAAAAAAATGTTTCTATTGTGAATAAAATATCCAAATATGAGATTAAATAAGAATGCCTGGACCCCCAATATGTAGGGGAGAGGGCGGGACATTGGGACACGAGGCACATTGGGACATTCGAATTTTAGCTCTACTAAATGTGCCCATTTTATTATAGATAATTTTTTCTTAATAAAATGGGTACTTAATGCACCCTAACGGTCAAAGAGTACAACTCAAACTTTATATTTAGTAGAGCTAAAATTCGAATGTCCCAATGTGCCTCGTGCCCCAATGTCCCGCCCTCTCCCCTATATGTATATTAATCAATAACGGATATCGTAAAAAGTCTTATATGGCCTCAGTTGCCGAAAAGACTGTGTGAATGTGTGTGTGAGTGTGAGTGTGAATGAGAAAAAGTGAATGTTTTTTTTATAAAAAAAAAAACAAAAAAAAAAATCTGGTGTGACTGGCGCACAGCACACAACTTTCTCTTACCTTCGGTAATCGAAAGTTGTGTACTGTGCTTGTCACACCAGATTTTTTCGTGTCGAAATATATTTAGTTCCCGACAGTACGGTACATTTGAATTCAGATGTAAAATTTATAAGTATGGGAAAATATTTATATTTTGTTACCATGGCAACCATTTTTCCTATCTTTCCTATGAAACACAAGAGTAAAGTGGTCTTCAGAAGATTTCAATCGCAAAATGAGAATATACATTTTAAAGAGCATCTAAAACATAATTGATTTTTGAATTTAAAAAAAAATCGTTGGAGCAAATTTTGAGAAAATCGAAAAAAAACTGAAAAAGTACATCAGTAAAGTACTAGTACTCTTTGGCTGATTTTGATTAAAAGCTTATTTTTCCGGTCCCGGGGGGTGTCTAACTTAAATATAAAATTTCAACCTCGTAGCTCAATTCCTTCATCCTTAAAATTGAACACACACCCACACACCCACCCACAGACAGACCATGTCGCGAAAACCACTTTTTTTGGATTCAGGGGACCTCAAAACGTGAAGATCCATCAAAATCTCGACATCGAATTTTTGACATGAATCCAATACTTTCTCTCATATATATATTACATATATACATAGGTAAGAGAAAGTAAAAAAACAGTTTATTTCAAGCAGTCAACATTTAAATGCAAGTTTGGAACTAAGGGGCTAACTAAACTAAATACAATGTTAGATTTTTGTTTTAATATTTTATCAAATATAGTTTTTGAGGATTTTTTTTTAATATAAATTTTAATCGATGAATAGGATAAGAAATATGGTTTCCTCTACATTAATGTTCGTTCTTTCGTTATCAATGTCTATATATTTATCTCGAGTTCGCTAATGAACTCGGAAATTCCTGGCCGCAGCTATCCAATCGCCCTCTACCAGTTTGATCCAATTATGGGCAGCCTCATCAATTTCCCTGAAGTCAAATTTAATGTTATCCCCTCTCTATTGTGCATTTGGTCTAGTCAGAGCGTCTCTTGTCTCTTCCCATTTTCCAGAGGGAAATTTAAGACTGATTGTTATTCTCCCTCCTGTCTAGTCCACCTTAAAATAACTCAATCAAGTAAACGGGAAAAAATCCGCGATGGAAAATTAAATAGGTTTTTTTTTTTTTTTAATTCCAATACACATTTTTTTATATATTTTTATTAGGTGCCATTATTAATATACATGTATCCAAGCGCGTTTCTGTAATTTTAATTAAAAAAAAAAAAAAAAAAAAAAAAAAAACTGAAAGAATATTAGTACTTTTTGACCGATATTGTTCAAAAGCCTGTTTTGACTGTCCGGGAGGGTACAGTACCTAACTAGGGACGTATATAAGGGGAGGGGGCGAGGGCCCCCCCCCCCCGAAATTTTCTAAATGCATATAGACCTATAAGGATATAGAGACAATAATGGGTCTCGCCCCCCCCCCGAAATGTTTGCTCGGCCCCGTAGCACAAAAATTGCAAGTTCCGCGAAAGAGCGAAATTTTGGTTTCGTGGGTGGGAAAAATTTTGCTTCTCTAAAAAAAAAAGTAAAATATTTTTACGGCCGGAAAAAATTTCTGGTTCCGCGAACGGCACATGAAAAAAAATTTGGTTCCGCAAAAGAGGAAATGTTCCGCGAAATCAAAATTTTTCGCAGGGCGGAAAACTATGGTTCCGCGAAAAACAAAATTCTTCGCAGAAAAATTTTCGAGAACAGCCCCCCCCCCCCGAAAAAAAATTTCTATATACGCCCCTGTACCTAACTTAAATATAAAATCTCGTAGCTCAATTCCTTCATGCTTAAAATTGTTACGCACAGACAGACAGACCAATTTGCGGGACGCTTTTTTGGACTCACAGGACCTCAAAACCGTGTATCAAAATCTCGACATTGAATTTTTGACATAATCGCAATACTTTCTCTCTATATACTACATAACAAGAGAAAGTAAAAAAAAACATTTCTAATGAAGGCCGAAAAAATTTTTTTTTAATCAATTATATTTCAGGAAGATAAAATTTTGTTTCTGGAGTTCGAGTAATTTCTATTTTGTTAATAATAAATATAAAATCGGTTCTATTTTTTTTCCCTTGTTCCTAATTATCCTACATGTTCCTTAATACCTCTTTAAATCGAGTAGAAAAACGAAAATACATTTTTCCCTAATTTCGCCAAGATAAATTAGACACTCTCATACACCCCACTCCTTTGAAAGAGAGACTCTTAACAGATTAGCCTATGTGTATATATAAATGACTAAGGATGTGGCAGGGGGATTGCTATAGAAGAGTAGGTGGGGTAGATAAATGTATATACAGAAAAGCAGAGACAATTTGGGCTTTAAAGTCGACGTCCTGAAATGGGAAGGAAATTTATAAGGAAATTTATAAGCTAATATAAAAAGAAAATGATGAAGGGAAATTTATCGAGAGGAAATGATTCAATTTACTATTTTAATCAAATCATTTGTCTTGATATATAGATGGATAAAGATTATAACATAATAAGTTGTTTGTTTATTGTAATCTAAAATAAATTTATTGAAAAATAGTATAGGTATATTATACTAGGACTAAAATGCGTAAGATCTCAAACCGTTCGGGTATAAAAGAGCTCAGTCAAAAGAAAAAAATTCCTACAGGTTTCAAACAAAATTTCATTTGATCTACTAAAGATATACGGCGTTTAGTTCTTTCGAAATATATTCTAAATAAATTAACTAGATATGTGAAAAGAAAAACAAACCTTCTAATTATGTAATTTTTTGCAAGTAGTTGAAATAAAAAAAAATTTCAATCAAATGTTTCACAGGCCCTCGGGGCTTGGTGTAGGGGTTAGCGTGCTAATCTCGTATACCAAGAGTCGCGGATTCGGACCCCAGGCAGTCCGATGATTTTATTTAAGCCATTTGGATACCAAATGGCTTAAATAAGAATGCTTGGACCACAATATGTATAATTATTAATACAACGGTTATCGTCAAAAGTCTTATATGGCCTGAGTTGCCGAAAAGACTGTGTGAATGTGTGTGTGAGTGTGAATGAGAAAAAAAGTGTGTTTTTTTTTTTTTTTAATGTTTCACAGGTATTAATAAAAATTAATATACTTTTCTCATTTATGATTGTATCTAAATTGCCCCTGATAATAGTCAGAGTTGGCGGAAACGAAGTTTCAAAATCGATAAAATCGAACAAAAATTAAGGATATCTAATGAAATAGGAAAATCTATAATTTGAGAAAGTAGCTAGAGCTTTCTTTGAAAAGGTTGGGTTTTCAAACAACGCCCAATAAACTGTAAATTAGTCAGTCAGTATAGTGGTTTAAGATAAGAAAAATTTTCGGAATGTATTTGTGTTTTGAATGAGCAAATCGCGTCCCCTGGACTCGGTCCAGGACTTATCAACTTTGCTGCGGAATACCTAGTATCTCCACAACCAGTAGGAATCTTAGAATGTGTGGTTTTTATTGTATTTTCAAAAAGGACCTTCTAATAAGTCCAAGAAAATTATTTTTGTACCAAAATTATTATTACTTTCTCAGTTAATAATTGTTACTTTTTTAAATTATTGTATCATTGATAAAATATATTTATGAAGTAGACTGTATTATTAAAGCCATTAGACGAAATAAAGAAAAATAATAGCCTAATAATAAAAAGTTAATTGTTACAATTTCTCCCATACGAAAATATTGAAATGTTATTTTAATCTAGGAGTTAGATCCTTTATATAAATAAAATTCATAAAGATTATAGTGAAGGGGCGACCAAGTCCCAGTCAAATATTTATATTGCACGGAGCTAAAAACAGGCGACGGACCCCTGTATGTGGGGCCGAGTCAAGGAGGAAGGTGGAGATGCCCTATGACTAGACTTGGAGCCCGCCATAGGTAAACTTCGCAGCTAGTAGGAATATATAAAATAATTTATATAAACGACGATTCTTACCTTTTAGAAAATAATTATTAATATCCTATCCATGTGGCCATGTGGAAGAAAGCAGACACAGTAGTCTGAAAAAGAGAGAAAAAATTATTAGAAATTAAATTAATGTTGTTGTTAAATTAATAAGTACTCTAAGTATACAATTAACTATATGTTTAATAAAAATTGAAGAATTTGGGGAAAAAAGAATAAAAGTGTAATTTCTGTAAATATTTTTACAGGAATAATATTGAGTATATGAACTCCTATTACGAATTTAAATATTACACATATAGGTAAGGGAAAGTAAAAATAAGGAAAAAGAAATTAGTAACAGTCAACAATATCTTTTCTGTTAAGCAAGATCAAGCGCAGCTGAGTTATTTTGAAAGTAAAGTAAGTTTGGTGAATTTTACTGAATTTGATCTATCTAAAATAAAAAAAAAAATAAAAATAGCATTCTGTGATCCCATATTAATTTGTTTGATTTAAAAAAAATTCAAAATTATCTTTCTAAAAGCCAAAATTACTCTATTGGAATTCTCTTTGACTATCTTATTATAATTTCTACTTAATTACATATTTATATTTTCTTTATGAAATAAAAGGAATATGTATATAATAAAAGTCCTTTGATTTTAAGATAGAAGATATATGGGTTATATATTTGTACTATTTTTTGATGAAAACCGGGTGTCTTCAAATAACTCCTCATCACACTGGTCTCCACTTTAAAATTTATGTTAGAAAAAAAAATAAAGGCCAACAAATATTATTATTAAAATTAAGTTTATACATTTTTTTTAAAGTTCGCTATTTCAAAAAATATTTCTTTATGAGATTAAGCTAGTCTTTTCTCGGAATTTCTCACATTTGGAAGACAAATTTATTTAGCCTAATAAAAAAGAGAATTCGGATGGATGAGAGACTTACGAAATACTAAAATAAAGAGGATGAGAACTTGATACAATTGGATATACATCATCTGGAATCTAGGGAAAGGAATCGACTGTGGCGACTCTTAAAAGATCGACGCCTGGTGGGTAGGCATCTCAATTAACACTCATGCACAAATGTAGCGAAATACAGAATACTTCTACTCTTTTTTTTACTTATAACTTTATCTTACCCTATATATGAAATATATAAAGTATTGCGGTCATGTCAAAAATTCGATGTCGAGATTTTGATGGATATATAAGTTTTGAGGTCCCCTGAGTCCAAAAAAGTGGGTCCCGCAAATTGGTCTGTGTGTCTCTGAACAAAATATCTCAGGAATTAAAAGAGCTACGATGTTGAAATTTTATATTTATGTTAGGCGCCCCCCTTGAGGCGTGAAAATAAGCTTTTGTTCAAACTCGGCCAAAAAGTACTAGTACTTTGCTTATGTACTTTTTCAGTTTTTTTCGATTTTCTCAAAATTCCCTTCAACCATTTTGATTAAAATTCAAAAATCAATTATTTTTTTAGATGCTCTTTAAAATGTATATTCTCATTTTGCTATTGAAATCTTATAAAGAGCACTTTACTCTTGCACTCCTTAGGAAAGATAGGAGAAATGGTTGCCTTGGTAACAGAATGTAAATACATTTATAAATTTTACATCTCGAATTAAAATGTACCGCAAGATGAAATTAGATGATAGGTTTTCAAATTTTTAATAAAATTTTTTTAATTTATTTTTATTAAAATTTTAAAAACCTACCTAATTTTGGACCTTTATCTCTGGAAGGTTTTGGAGGGTCCAGAAAAAATAATCGATTCCCCAAATTAGCAATTCATATTTTTTTCCATTCTATATATCTTTCAAATGAAATAATAAAAATAGTTGTATAATTAATATTCAAGAAAACCTACCATCTATTTTCATCCAATTTTTAATAAAAATAAATCTTATTAAAAATTTCAAAACTTCCCATCTAATTTCATCCACGAGTCCCGAGAAAAAACATTTGACCTTGAAAATTAATTATATAGCTATTTTTATTATTTCATTTGAATGAAATATAGAATCCAATGCTTTCTAATGGGAAAAAAATTTAATTGTTAAAATCTTGAAAGGTGGAAAATTAAATTTTGCAATTTCAACGGGAAGTTGGTTAACCAGCGTGATATACGGACAGACAGACAGACATTCCGCAATTATATACGCGTATATATAGATTACTGCATGGAAACCTACACCTCTTGGCTTTAGAAGCTGTTAATATTGACATTATCACTATCTACATTATCTATAAACACTCGGCCACGAGGAGTATAAAATTTCTTCTTTGATTTAAATTTAAAAAAAATCAGGAAATGAAATATCCATATGTAAATATTTATAAGTAAATGTCAAAACTTAACTTGCTTTTGTTTATATTTCTAGATTTTCTTAAAAAAATATTATTCTTATTAATTTTTTTTTCCTCTTAGATAAAAATAAATCTTTGAGATAATTACTTGGGATAAAATTTTAAAGAAAGGGTGCAGGCAGGAAGCATTTGTGTCATTCTTTTCATCTAAGACTATATATACTTTTGAATATGTAAATAAATTTCCCAATAACCAAGGTCATTTTGAGTAAATTAGATTAAAAATAAGTATAAAAATTCAAAAAATAGACTATCGTGAATAGATACGTGCCAGATGTTTATAAAATTTCTTCTTACTAACACTGATTAAAAAAAAAAGATGTAAAAATAAATTCCTACCTTATTTGTAAAATGAATTTTATAGAAATGAGGAAATTAAAATTCCAACAATTTCCAAAAATTAAGCTTAGGGAGGACAAGAATTATCAAAATTTTCGAGGTCGAATTTTTTAATTATGGTTTGTCCTGGAGCCCGCCATAGACAAACTGCGCGGCTAGTATATATAAAATAATTTATATAAAAGACAATGTATTATATTGATGTATACAAGAATGTAAAAAAGCGAAGTGAATGTTGGGACACTGATTAAAAAAGAGGCCACCACCCGCGGGCTCTAGGTAGGTATTGTATCTGACAAGGGGAGGGCATTTCATTTTGGGATGAAACTTCGGGTGATGATTGTATACCGTTAGGGGTTCACCCCTTGAAATAGTAACGCGCAACGCTCAATAGATACGGAGAAAATGACGTTTAAAAAATTCAAAGTTCGCTTATATACTAGTTAGGCTTTTTATATGACAATGGCGACAATAGTCTAGCAGGTAGCGTGTCTACCCACCAAACTGGTGCCTGGGGTTCGAATCTCGCCTCGACTTATTTTTTTTTTTTATTAAATTATTTATTTTATTGTTTTTACAATTAAATAAATTTATTATTTAATATTATAGATTATTTATTAATAGAGAAATTTTTGTGAACGTAAATGATGTTTGTCTGTTTTCCAACTGATCTTTTAAAAAATAATTCATTGTTCTTGTAAAAATTATTCCGCTTTAATTAATTGTGCTAGATGCCGAAAAAATTTTTGTTTCAAATGTTTTTATGATGATTATCATTCAGTCTCACGTTTGTAATAAAAAAGTATAATGTATAAATGCTTATAATGTAAAATCAAGAAATAAGATTGAAACTTTTTACTTATTAATAGCCTAAATTATAGTATTTTGAATAATAGTTTATTAAATAATAGTGATTTGGTAGTTATTTAAAATATTGCTATTGAATATAATTATGATTTAAAATTTAGTCTTTTTTTTGTTAGCAAAATAACACTATAGTTATTTATTAATAAATAATCTTTAATATTAAATAATAAATTTATTTAATTGTAAAAACAATAAAATAAATATTTTAATTAAGAAAAAAACAAGTCGTGCACGGGATTCGAACCCCAAGCGCCCATTTGGTAGGTAGACACGCTACCTGCTAGACTATTGTCGCCATTGTCATATAAAAAGCCTAACTAGTATATAAGCGAACTTTGAATTTTTTAAACGTCATTTTCTCCGTATCTATTGAGCGTTGCGCGTTACTATTTCAAGGGGTGAACCCCCTAACGGTCTACAATCATCACCCGAAGTTTCATCCCAAAATGAAATGCCAAGGTCGTGCCCTCCCCTTGTGAGATTTCTTTTTGAAAAACTAAATTATAAAAATTTCGAGGTCGAATTTTTTAACTTTTGTAAGGCCAAAAAAAAATAAAAAAAAAAAACTTTTGTATACGAGAATGTAAAAGTGAAGTGAATATTGAGGATCTGATTAAGAAAGAGGCTACCCAGGTGGGCCTGGTAGCTGTTGTAAATGAGGGATGAAATTTTTAACACGGAAGGTTTTTTTACTTATCACAGCTCCCTCCCCCCCCCCTACTGAAGCCTCTTTAACTTTCCTATTAAATATAAAGCAAATTTTTGCCATTGGAAAGTACAGAGACTCGACCCCCTGCTGATTGTCCTAAGCCTTTCTATCAGTTGATTGGTCAAGCAGCTTTGAACCTACCGGAGTGGGGGAAGGGTGGGGATGGAGACGGAATTCTATACTAATAGATAAGTGGCAACAAGCCGTCGGGGCTTGGTGTGAAAAGTGGTAACAATCCAAATTATTTCAATTAGAAAGAATATAAATTATTAGAAAATAATTTTAAATAAGAATTTAAAGTTATTAGGAGAATTTTAATTATAGACCACATTTTTGTATTAAATATTTATTTAAGATATATAATACTGTACAACATTTCGACTGCTTATTCTGCAGCCGTTATCAAGTACTGTGCACTTGCTCCGACTACAACGAAACGTTGTACAGTATTTATATATTTTTAATAAATATTTAATACAAAAATGTGGTCTATAATTAAAAATTCTCCTAATAATAATATTTCAAACCACAAAAGCTTTAATAAACACATTCGTGATAAATATAAGAATTTAAAGAAAAAAATAATTTTAATTTTAATTAAAAAGAAATTTTGATTTAAAGCAAAAATAAATCTTTAAGTATGTTTATCAACCAAAGTTGTTTGCTTTTGTAATCAACTTTATTTAATTTACATAATTATACTGTCTACCATTTAATTTATTATAAATAAATATGGACAGAATCTATATGGTCTTTTTTGTTAGATGCCATAGATGACTTTGAAAAAAGTTTATCTTGTAATGATTCAAAAACACTTCAAATTTAATTTAATAAAAAGATTTAAAGGTCCGTAGAAGACGGATGAGCGTTTCCGTTCAGAAGGGCCTTTCGTATTTCGCATGCATCGTCATTTAATTCAACCTTAGAAACCCAGGGGCAAATAAACATTCCGTCATTTGTGGCCAAACACTAATAAATTATCTAGCTCACATTCGCCTTTGGCATGAGTAAAAGTCACTCCCGAAATAGCAGATCTGTTCGTATCCTCCAGTTTGGAGAGGTCAGAGGCTGTCTGGACTAATCAAAGTCCACTAGCCAAGGAACAAGGATTCGATTAACGGACATTAGTCCTCTAATCTTCCCTGTGCCAATTAGCCATTAATCCGAACATGTCGGTTAAGTCAATCACTATCACACGTACAGCCATTATATCCACAATAATTAACAAGTTTTCAACGTTATAGTGAAGAAAAGAAAAGAAGTTAGGAGAGTTAACAGAGAGTCCAAAGAGATAAATAAGACACGTTAAGTAAAAAAATGTTTATCAATGATTTGAAGGAAGATGAAGTATTTTATATGAACATTATTTTATATAGACCTTGTTATTTTAACAAACGTTATTTCATATTTATAAATTTTTGTATATTTATTTTTGGTAGGTCCTAGAAGTCAAAAAGGATTTATTTACACTTGTGGCGCTTAATTTCATTTTAAATACTATCAACAGGTTTTCAAAAAAATGTACAGTTATTAAAACAAAACCCCTGTATACTATAATTGTATTTTTAATCAATCCAATTAAAGATTTTATAAACAATAACAGGTGCGTAGCTACCGCCGTATTAGCCGTATCAAAAATAAGGGGCCCGAAGTCACAGGAGCCCCGAACCCGTGTAAGCAAAAATTCGTAAAATGTTATCTAAAATATCACTCAAACGGGAAACTTTAAGGTTGTACGCTAAATTTCCCGGGAAAAAAATAAATTATCTTATTATACACGGGTAAAATACCACGGTATATAATTTTAAGATAATCTTTTTTTTTTGTGCAAAATTATAATAAAATTATATGGGAAATAAATTTGAATAGATTTTTAAAATTATTATGGTTTCATCAAAAAAATTTAGAAAGAAGCCCCCCCCAGCAAATTTTGATACAGGGTCCATTTAGGGCAAGCTACGTCCCTGAACAATAGGGTCTATCTTGGTTTATCAAAGAATTTACTTTCTCGTATTTTGACACCGTTTTACTTTTTATTTGAAATATTTGAATACTAAATAGTACAAAAGTTTTTTTTATTATAGGCCTATTTAATGTTTACGGAGATCACAATTTTTTTTTCTGCGCTCGCGGCCTCACCTAAATCCAACCCTGATTATAAATAAGAATCCGCTCGAATCAATTCTATATCAATCTGTAGAAAATCCGTGACATAACTTGTATAGTTTTTTCACCTTCTCTTTCCAAATATTTATTATTCAGACTTCTTATAAAAAAAAAAAAAAAAATAGATTTTTGTATTCAAGAATGTTTCACTCTTATTTTTTTGTATTGTGTAGTTAATAAAAAAGGGGGCGGAGTTCAAAACATTGTAGACCAGTTCCTCCACTGCGAATGCGCACGGTTGCTGAACCCTAACCACAACGCTTTTTTTTTAAGTAGAAATGAAATTATCCGAGTATTTTGCCAAAAATTCTTTTGTTAAATAAATAAAATAAATGCATATAGTTAAGTACAGAATGTTGAAAATTAAAGTAATTTATAAAATAGTGTAAATATTTTAAAACAAAGGAATTTATCTGCAAGATTAAGAGTTTCCAGATTAAAAATAAAATGAAATACAAGTTGAGATAGCGAGAGACGGGGGAATTTTCCCATCTTTTTTTTATCTTTCTCTCTCATTTTCATAATGGGGGCGGAGGATTCCTTGAGAATAATGAACCCAAGTCAGGACGGTCCTTTTCCTGTTTTAATTTCAAATGGCTATTGTCTGTTATTCGAGGATTGTATGGCATGCTGTGCTCATCATCTTCTCCATCTTGTTCGTCTTCGTGGTCGCCATCACCCATCATTCTTCTCCTCGTCGACGTCCTTTAGCTGTCTCTCAATTGTCCTCGTCCTAGCTATTTTGCCATTATATACACAAAAGAGCCAGTCAACAATTTTGCCAACTAAGGATTCATTCGCATTCATCCCACAAACATGTAGTGTACTAAATTCTTTCATTTAAGAAGTCTTGTCTGGCTTTTATTAAATACCATCTGAACTTATATGAGATCCATCTCAGGTCCGTGAATAAGGATAAATTCATTCTTAAGATTCCTTTTCACTTTTTCATGTTTACATCTGATTGGATTTACCGAATGAAAATTAAATAAGTGAATAAATCTTAGTTTAAGATGTGGATTTTATAGATGGATAATCGTTAATGTGTTAATAAAAGAATGGCAGCTAGATATTATTTCATTTATTGGGCTGTCTAGGCTGACGTTTCGGTCTTGGTTAAGACCATCTTCAGAGCTTGCGGGGGGTCAATATAGGCCCTGATAGGCGCATACAAACAGGGACAGAAAGTCAGCTGTTAGCTCTTTATAATTTAGTATGATTATCTATAACCGAACCATTTTATGTTCCCTACATATAAGATTGAATATTTGATTGTATGCCTATATTGACAGCCCGCAAGCTCTGAGGATGGTCTTAACCAAGACCGAAACGTCAGCCTAATAAATGAAATATTATCTAGCTGTCATTCTTTTATTTACACATTAATAAATCTTAGATTTTGCAGGTTGTTCGTGCAAAATATAGAATTATTACAAATAGACATGGCAGTATTACGATCATCAATGAAGATCATCATCAGACTTCTAAATCCTAAGTTTCGTTGTTTTCTTTTTACATTTTCTTATTTATCTTTTTGTATAAATGTATTACTCATAACGCTTATAAATCAAATCCCTAATACAGTGTAATTGTATTTTATTCAACTCGATTATAATAACACGCTAATAACGCTACGATCTTTGAACCTAATTTAGGAGAGTTTTCGAATTTTTGATATGGACAGGGTTACAACACTCCAACACACCAATGGAATAATGTGGATTCGAGTCGAGAGAATGCATTATTTTTAATTTACTATATTTAATAAAAAAAAAAAAACTTTAGGTTTAGAGAAAATATTTTCTAAAATTTAGGATAAATCATTGTTCCATTTGCAGAGATATCATTTTTTTCAATTGAGATTATTTAACTATATGCTGTATTTAATTTAATTGTTTTTATTTGTCGTAAATTCCAGTCGTAATTATTTATTCATTCCATTTCAGGTGCCTTAGATAAATATTTATCGAACTCTCTAGTGATCTGAAACACCTTTAACCTCCAGAGAATGGATACAATTCTAAATATATTTTTCGTCTTCCTTGTTTATTTTTATGTAAATTAATTGGTAGCCAATATAAATAAATTCTATCTTTTTCGGGGGTAGCGAACCACTGACATGATCATGAAGAAAAAGCTTTAATTTACCAGGATAAATTAATTAGTTGTTTTTTTTTACGAGTAACTTAAGAATTAATTAATTCTTTTACTTCTGTTGATTTAAAATAAGCGGCTTTATTTGCTATCTAATCTGATTCCGACTTGGAACAATCTCTCTCGGACCTTTGGTCGTTCTAGTTCGCGGTAAAAATATCCCCCATTCATCGGTGGCGGCGCGAGCGACGCACACAAACACATCCAACACGAACACAGATCCAAAACACACAGACACACACATACAGACACTCACACCCTGTCAAGAGCCACAAGACAGACAGATAGACGGAACGTGCAAGCGTGAAGGCGTGCGTGGCTTGCGTGCGTTTTTGGCATTTCAGTTGCTTGCATGCATCCGTACGACGATCAACAGTCACTGATTAAACATTCGGATATATATTCTTTCACATACACACATATATATACAAACACTCACACACATATATTTACTAAAAGATTTAAAAAACTTGTGGAATTTATCTAAATTTATAAAAAGGTTAGTTTTTTTTTTAAAGAGTGACAATAAAAAGAAGTGGAAAATTATGTGAAAAAAAGTGTATTGAACAAAAAAAAAAAATTGTGCGAATTTCTATTTATTAAAATTCAGCAAAAATGGGGTTTCTTGTTTTGAAAGGGAACTTAAAGACCAGACCGAAAACGTTGAGGTGATTCATTTAAAGCGAAGATGGATTGATGTGTTTTGATTAGTGGGTGTGAGTGGGGTGTGTGTGAGTGTGTGTATGTGTGTGTGTAAGGACCGGGATTCCCCTCCTGAAACTCATATTCGCCAGGTGTGCGTTAAGTCAACCAGTGCCGTGGCTCATCGTTGGGGTTTCTTTTCTTGTCTGATCCTGGGGCTTTTCCCGTTAACGTCTTCTGTCATGGCTCCCGGGACGTCTTCAATGCTTCGGGCAAGACGCAAGGATGCAACTGTCAAACTAAATCGTCGTCTTGATCGGAAATCTTCCCGGGGGATGCTCTATGAGAATGAAGAGTTACGCATGAGAACCATTACCATCAACGCCGAGGTAGAGAGAGGTAAACGCCTTCAGGCTAAAAAGTCTTTCTTCTTTAGGAGTAAGTTTATTTACATAAGTCTTTAGATGTATCAAAACAAATGAATCTGGGACAAAGGCCTGACAGGAAATGTTAAAATAGAGTCGGAGGATAATATTCTTACCTCCTTCTAAAGCAGAAAATCAAATCACATAAAAAAGGTAACTTGGTTTTCTTGCTTTCTTTTAGAAAATCTAACGCTGGGATTATTTAGTGAATATTTTGTTTTGTATCCTTGAAAATTCAAATACCAGATAATGTTTTTTTTTTTAATTCATTATTTTTACATTCGTGTAGTCTACCCTAAGTTTGTTTTTTAAACCTAATGGCTCTCACTATATGAGAATTTAAAATAATAAGTATTTTTAATATTCTTTATTCCCCTACTCATAGCTCTGAAAATGGAGATGTCAATTTGATAGTCTCAAAAGACAAGGGATGTGAAGGAGTCGGATTAAAAAGCTATTTTTTTATAAATTTGCCCCTAAAAAATTATTTAAATTAAATGTAAATAAATATATCTGGATTATATACCTGAAAAAAAATTGAATTTTTTATACTTTGTGGTTGAATATTAATATGCAGAATGTGAATTAAAATAATATAAAAGTATGACAAATTACAACAATTTTTTTTTGTGGATGAAATCGTAAAGTTGGGAAGTGAGAATTGGTAAACTTAATACTCCTCTGGAATTTTTATAATATTTTTATAATTATTTTAAGGAAAGAAATTATTCTTTTAAAATTTATTTCAAAATCAAATTTATTAAATTGGTGAAACTCTTTATTTTTGAAGTCATACTAATTAAATAATTTTTATAAAGTAATTCAATAAATAGATATAAAAATAAAAATAAAAATTAACAAAAAATAATTAAAAAATATATTGTAGGTGATGATTTTAATATATTCATAAAAGTTTATGAAAAGAGTCTATATTGTATAGGAAGTTTTTGGAAGTTTTTAACATGTATACCAGGTATGTTACGCCGAATTGACGAAATTGCTTTGAATCGGTAAAATTTTGCCGTTTTTGTGAATTCGACAAGCCCTCTGCCGAGTTCACGTATAATGCAATTTTAAGCCTATTTCGAAAAATCGGCAAAACAAAATCTTTGCATAATTCACGAATGGGCACTATCTATTCGTACACGCATTGAACAATAGATAGATAGTAGACTATGAATGAATTGTCACTTTGCAAGTCAATAGGCATACACATAATTTTTTCAAGTCAATTTTTGTGAATTGAGAGGAATAACCAAATCATGGACACATTAGTTTTTTGTTTTTTTTTTATTAAAAAGGCCTATGGGTAAATTTCTCAGGCTAAGAATTGATATTTTTAGTCAAAAAGCAGACACGTCAAGAGGCCTTACGCTTAACAGTACACTTGGATTAAATACCAGAAGAAATTCAAGTATTAGTTTGGGTAACTCGTGGTAACTCTAAGTCAACCACATACTAACAAGATGTGAGTGAGTGTTAGAGATATCTATTATTAATTTATTTAGCCAAATAAACATATAATATTAAAGTGTTTTTTAGCTTGTCAAAATATTGTACGACAAATCTCTTTAGATCCTCACCCTTATTTTTGAAGAAATAAATATAAATAATAATAAAAAACCATAAAATGGAAAAAGCAAAAAAAAAATTTCATATTACTAGTTGATTTATTATTTACATGATATATTCACATTTTTTTCTTCAAGGGAGAACTGTCAAAGCTCCTATTTATCATTTCTTAAAATTAACTTCGTTGTAGTCAGTAAAGAGAGGGAGGTTTCTAGTGACATGAAAAATATCTAAGAGATACGCCTCTTCTCACCATTCTTATTTTATAGCTTATTGAATATGTCTGTAATCATTGATTTCTAGTTTTTTTAATTCCATTATTTCACTGATAAAAAATTTCACTAGCCAATTTAATGGCAAAACGAGTTAAATATGAGTTTTTATCTAATTAATGAGCATTAAAGGCTCAAACAGACAGAACGCGAAATTCGCGACGCTCAGGCTACGCGATTTCGCGGGAAAGGCGTTTTTGCTAAGCCACACAGGAAGCGTAATCTGGGCGTACGATCCGGTATTGTATATATGTTTCAACAACCTTTATTTAATGAATTTATAAATATTTTATAAATAAAGTATTATATTACGAAAGAAATAGAATATCATTGCAAAATTAGATTTTATTTAAATCTTATTTTATTAATGATAACTTTGATTAAATATTTTTCGAGGCTTGTAAATTAGAATAAGATAATACTATTCAATTACCTCGATTCGGACTTTTACTAATCATAGATTGGCTTCCAACAAAAAACATATTTATTACAGTCTTATTAAATATAGACTATAATATAACTTTAATATAATATTATTTACTTTTATTTAGTTAGAGGCGAAAAAACAAGTTTTTAATTCTATAAGTTTTTTTATTTCAATACTCATCTTGATAATTTCGCCTGTTCGCGCGAAAGAGTTGTAAATTTGTACAACTCGAAAAAGCTGTCGCGCGAAAGAGAGCGTTTACGCCGCGTAAGTTCGCCCCCTGTGTGACGGGGATGATACAGTCTTGCCTTATACAACATTTCGCGCCCTTTCGCGGCGTTGAAAAAACGCCAAGCGACGCGAATTTCGCGTTCTGTCTGTTTGAGCCTTAAAAGCTTATGAAATATAGAGAGATAAATTTCAATAATTGCTATGAAAGCTATCTAATTGAAGAGTAAACTTTATTAGTGCAGGGACGGTATTTGGGGGAGATAGTGGCATTTGCCATCATAACCTCAATATTAAAAAAAAAAAAAATATTAAAAAACGTATTTTAACTTTTATTTGTATAAATTAATGTTAAATTAAATTATATTTGACATAAATTTGTTGCTGGCCCAAGCGCCCCATGGCCCCCGGGAATCGAGCCCAGGATCTCCAGCCATTCCTATCTAGGACTAGTCAAGTTTGAACCGAATATTGATATCTTATTCAGATAGATCTTGAAAATTATTTAACTTCTTGTGCCAAAGTTCGCATGCGACACAAATTTATTATTTCAATTTAATAGCCTACCAAACCAATTGAGACAGCCCCCTAATTACGCCTATGTCCCTAAGCAAAAATGTCTCTAAGACAGTGAAGTCTGATGGGATGTTAAGCTCCAAAGAGAGTTCTTTGTAAAAGAAGTTTATATCTTACAAGGTTGAATTTTTATAGTAATAATAACCAATATATAAGCCGGAAGTGCACTCAAAAATTTGGAGAGGTTTATTAAGTCAAAATTTTTTTTAAAAGAAATGTTTCCAAAAATGTTATTTAAAAAATCGTGTAGAAGTTTGCAAGATTAAAATACAGTAGACTAATTAATTTAAAAAATTTTGCCCTCGGGGCTTGGTGTAGGGGTTAGCGTGCTAACCTCGTATACCAAAAATCGCGGGTTCGGACCCAAGGCAGTCCGATGATTTTATTTGGATACGAAATGGCTTAAATAAGAATGCCTGAACCCCCAATAGATATATTAAACATACGAGTATCGTTAAAAGTCTTAAATGGCCTAAGTTGCCGAAAAGACTGTGTGTATGTGTGTGTGAATTTGAGTGTGAATTAGAAAAAAGTGTGTTTTCTAAAAAAAAAAAATTTTTAAATTTTATATAAGACTTCCTATGCTCCAATTTTATCCTAAAACTTTCTATTCGACTCATCAGTGAAAAAATAAAAAAATTTTAGTCAAATATTTGCGCAATTTTGTAGAAAAATATTTAATACTTCTATTGGCAGGGCCGAATTTAAGAGTATGCCGCCTATAGGCTAAAATCCATTTCCCGCCCCCTCTACAGTTCATATTTACTTAATATATTTGTTTTATACAAAATATGTATTCTTAAATTCGAACGGAAAATATTAATAACTTCATATTAACTTTTCAATAAATTGCCAATCTGAATTTGTTACCGCTCTAGGGTGCAGGCCTTCTTAGCCCATTTAGAAGTACAGCCCTGCCTATTGGTTAAAACAGATTCAATGTTTTTACTGAATAAAAATATATGACCCTGGTTTTAATTAATTCTTTACAAAAATAAATTTCGAAATCAGTAGAAATCTATATTAATCTAATATTTTCTTATTTATTTTTTAAATCGTTCTTGTTTATATTTCTTTCCATTTTATGTGTGATTTACGACGATATCTCTATCATAGCTAGAAACTGTTAATTTCAAATGTAGACTTATTTTTCGATAATAAATTTTATCTTCTAATAATGTAATTTGTAATTTTATATCTGCTCTGTGATTTGATTTCACTAGTGAATTTTGATTTTTTTTTGTCGGAGATTTGAGGTCTTTTTAGAGGGTCGTACTAATCGTCTTTAAAAGTAAATAAATGTCTAATGGTTTTATTTCTTTCTGTAAATGTTCATCAGAATTCACACTTGACTCATTGTTTAATCCGAAAAATATACAAATCAATTCAAACAATAATCAAAAAAGAGACAAATCCCATCACATAAATAGCTTTTGCTTTACCAAAGGATATAGGGTTAGTCCAAAACTACTCGAATATAGAATATTACTATCTCTACAAGAAATTAAAAACATGAGATCATAGTTTCAATAACTTATTAAAAAATCTGGAATGATTGGTCGCTGCAGATTTTTTTGTGTCGAGATATATATTTAGTTTCCCATAGCACCTTAGTTTCAAATTTGACCACTTGCATTTCAAAAGTAAAAAGTAAAAAGATTCATTCAAAATTTCCATAGACTCTGGTATTTTAAATGTTGACAGATTGAAATAAACTATGGTTATTTTTCAAAATTTTAATATCATATTTGGATATTTTATACACAATAGAGAATAAATAAATACAAAATTTCATAAGAATTGGAAAAATTTTTTTTAAATGTGTAAAAAGTTCCAGAGACGACTTACTTGAGATGAAAGTATTTATACAATGGATTTTTAAAACATTATATAAAATCATTAGTAGGCTATATGTAATATTATATTTAGAAAAATAGATAGATATTTATCTATTTCGATTAAGTGGATTATATTTTGGGAGCTGGAAAGAAGGGCCAAATGAATTCCCTTGGCCCACGATCAAAATATTTTTAAAATCTGTTAATTGTGTTCCTAAAGAATTGAAAAAGAAAGTTGAGGAATTTTCTAAATTAAATCATTTAGGATAAATTTCTTTTTGTTTTGTTTACTGAATTTCGCCGGATGTTTGTTTTAATATTGAGCATTCTCTTTGTTTCAGTCTACCTTACTAATTGAGATTAGGTATACGGCATTGTGCCAATTTGCTTTTATATAGTTTTGCTTAATTATATATTTCTAGGAAAATGGAAATTCCAAAGATTAATCGAATTCTTCTTTCTTTGTCCTTTCTTATTCCCGTAAAATACGTGCACAAAAGGCCTATTTTCCATACAACAATCTCCAAACAACTTAACGAGAGAAATATGTAGAATTCGTTTGCATAAATTTAAAAAAAAATTTTCAAAGAGCAGTATAGTCTCTTTTATCTCCTGTCCTCTAGCTAGATATGGAATTCACTACAAGTCAGCCTATGGGTAGAGGTGACACGTACAAAAATTTAGCTATAATAATAATATCATTTTATACACTTATAAATTATTCGGACATTCTTATTGTGGGAAAAAATTACATTGTCAAAAAAATCTTTGCAGAGTTAGATAGTTCTCAAGAAAAAAGAGATTAAGTTAAATTTTCGAAAGATTTTTTGACATGGCTAGTTTAACTTCAAGATCCATGTGAGGCATAAGAAAGCTGGCCGCCGTTAGCGGGTTTCGCGCCTATTCGGTAAGGCTACCCTTGCTGTGGACCCTCAGTTTTTCTTAATTCGTATAAGCAAGCCACCCTCATAAGCCTATTTGACTCAGACGTCAATGGCGGTCTATCGTTTTTCCTTAATCTGCCGTAACTTTTCTAGACGAGATTTTTTTACACATAAGCCTAATGCATCGTTAAGAAATATAACAGCCAAAAAAAATAGCGTACTCGTTAGGGATCTGTGAGTTCCGCAGCGACCAAATTTGTAAGTATTTGTTATTTTTTATTTTGGTTTTCTTTGATATTATTGTATTATACATCTAGAGCAGAAATCCAACCACTCAATTTCATAAAGAAATATTACGTTTGCAAAAATTTTGATATAAGTGAATGGAACACTGCTGTAGATGTACAATAATATCTAAGAAAAACCCAATAAAAAAAAAAAATAATAACAAATACATTTGGTCGGTGAGGATCTCATAGTTGCCTAACGCGTATAGGCAGTATAAGTCATCTTTCGAAAAGACAAATCAATACTGAAATGTGGCGCCGGACAAGCTAGGAAGATACTGTGATGGATCCACATTCAAATTCCAAAAATTTTTTGAGCCTCCTATTCAACTAATTTTCCTGGATTCTCCCTAATGTCCTATAAGTGTGGCAAACCACATTTCAAAATTCTAATGGAAGGCTCAAACAAAGGACGACGACATACGGATAATAGCCGCGCGACCCGCTTTCTGCGGGCTTCGCACTCCTGGCTCTTTAGAGATTAGGGGATCAGATTATTTTTTCTGAGCGACGGACAGACTGGCGGACACTTTGCAATCTCAATATACACGTATAAGAAATTTAATAGAATTTAATTCAATACAAAATTTACATTGTTTTGTATTTTTATCCTTAGAGAAAGTCAAAGAAACAAGGAAATATTGATTGATAAATGGATCCAAAAAGGTTCTTTATCTTCTTTTTTTATTCAAACAACCATTTTCAATTTAAAAAAATTTAATAAATCCCTTTGAACCAAAATAAATAAATTTACAACTTAATAGGATTAAGAGATGCAGAGGATTTTTAAGTGAATTAAAAAAGTAGGGAGAAAAGACAATCAGATTAGAGAAAAATCTCAAAAAGTGCAAGATTATTTCTAGTTGCCTTTAAAAAAAAAATCCATTATTATTTCAATTCTTTTGATCGAAAATTTATTTAAACAGGAAATTTCTAGGACAAAATTATTTGAACAATTTTTTATTCTTTTCTTTGCTAAGTTTATTTTTTCAATTTATTTTTGAAGACGAAATTTTTTTGTCTGGATGACCAAATATCTCTGCTTAGAGACAATAATAAGTTGAGAGATAAATAAATTTATGTATAGACGTGAATTATCTTTTCTCTTTGTCTTTTGATCGGAGGAAAAATAACTGAACCAATTGTTTGGATTATTTAAGCAACGATGAAGGTATAAAATAAATAAAGGTTTTGGATACCAAATGGTTTAAATAAATGTGTCTGAACCCAACCAATATATAATTATAGTCATTAACATAAAATAAGTATTAAAGACTGAAAAAATAAATAAATAAAGGTGATGGCCTTAGATGCCGAAAAAGACCTTTAAAAAAAATACCGGTAATAATTGATTTATAAATTTTAAACAAAATCGTTAGAGCGAGTTTTGAGAAAATTGAAAAAAAAAAAAAAAACTGAAAAAGTGCATCAATAAAGTACTAGTACTTTTTGGCCGATTTTGTTTAAAAGCATATTTTCTCCCATCAAGGGCGTGCCTAACTTGAATATAAAATTTCAACCTCCTTCGTTCTTGAAATATTTTGTTCCCAGATAGACACACACAGACAATGTTTTTTTTGGACTGAGGCAGTGGCGTAGCGAGGGGGGGGGGGCAAGGGTGGTCATCATGCCCCGGGCGCTACTCACAAAGGGGCGAAATGGTCCGTAAAACAAAAAATTGCTGGATAATTTTTATTTTTATTATAATTGATTTCTGGAAAATTTATTTTAAATTTAGTGCCAGTGTAATATAATAATTTTGTATATATATAATATTATATGGTTTTCGAATGGGCGGGGGGAGCTAAAAAGGTATTGTGCCCTCAACGCAAGTTAAGCTCGCTACGCCACTCAGGGGACATCAAAACGACATCGAATTTTTGACATGAAACCAATACTTTCTTTATATATTAACATATATAGGTAAGAGAAAGTAAAATTACTCTTATTAATAGCACCAAATTTTATAAATCCTCAAAGATTTAATGATAATTATTTTTTTTTTAATAAATAAAAAATTTTCTTTTTAGATAATCATATTCGAGGCTTTTTCTGTTAAAAATTGTATAAATTGAATAGCCAATTAAGGTCGAAAGCATTACCAGGATCTCTTTACTGGAAGTAATATAATTTCTAAATCTTTTAGGTTCAAAGTATGAAAGGCGTAAAAGGGTCAGGACGGCACTTAGTCCCTTTACAAGAGCCTTCATGCATTTTCATTGAAAGATGTATCAGGTTCTAATTAACTTTGTAACGTGGTTAAAGCCTTTCTGGAAAATTCTTCAATTTTGGTATTCCATAAATGTGGGTCTCTATTAAATGAGTGTGTGAAGAGAGGATCAAATATCTTACAGTTTAATTAAACATTTAGGTGAATATATTTTACAGAGTGTAACGGAATAATTATAGATGGAAGGAAGGTTTAAAAAATCTGGTGTGACTGACCGCAGAGCAAACAACTTTCCCTTCCCTTTATTTGTGTCGAATTATCGATAGTATAAATGATTTTCTACATGTGATTAGGTATTTTATTTCCTTCTTTTATATTTCAAATAAAAAAAAAGAACGTTTCTGTGAGTGTTTTAGGATATTTTTGGTGGTCGCCAAGGTCAAAGGCGTTGGTTCGTTTGCTTCTACACAGCTGATGCATTCATTTCAGGCTTTTAGCTTTCAGTTTTTTAGATCGCTTGTTCTTTTGGTTTGCCATTTGCATGTGTGCAAGCCAGCAGAATGCATCCAGGCTAGAAGGAAGCGATGTGGAGGTCGTCGAAACTCTAGTCTGCTTGTCAGTTTTTTGAATCGTCTCGTTTCACTTCGTTTTTTCGTTTATTTTCACTTGCCGGGTGAGTCGGAACATATCAATAAAACAGTCATTCTTTACATCAACATCAGATTTTTTTTTCTTTTATAAAAATGCCTGTTCTTATTTTATTTTGATAAAAAACAGTGAAATATTTATAAGATTCAAATTCTTACTAAATCTAAGAATATTATTTAAAGAAACGTCTATTAGAATTTAAAATTTAAACTAACTTAATATTAGCTTATATACACATATAATAAATATGAGTATTTTTCAAAGTAAAAAATAATAAGAGGCCTACTATTATTTTACTATTCATCAATGTCTAATTTTCTAGCTTATTAAAATATTAAAAACAAAAAAAATGATATTCTATTATTATAACCTCTATTCGAGATGTTTTTTTTTTTTTTTACAAAATCACCTCTCCATTGGATTAGTATGAAAGTAGTGTTTATGTTTATGAATTTTCTTTTGAACGGACTACGCATGCGCCGTTTTCAAATCTCGTAAAAATTTAAAAATTGCGCACATGAGATCCGGCCTAGAACAGATTCAGAGCGCTAGTTTCGAAAATAAAAAGGTGTCTCTGATTTTTATAGAAGGGACAAAAAACCTGTATCCCGTCGCAATCAATAAAATTTATTATAAATAAAACATCCACGAGCATAAATCACGGAAGAACTTGAGTTCGATTCCGGCCTGTGCTTTTTTTTATATTTACGAAATAACTTTATATTTAATTTATTAAATAAAAAGAAACTTGTGTTTTCTTTCTTGGACAAAAAAGTGACAGATAGTATGACGTTTTTTGGTATAATTATTAAAAATTGATTAATTTTCAATAATATTTATTTTTGGTTTACAGGTGCGCTAAACATGGTGGCCGAAACATGTTAGCGCACCTGTAAACCAAAAATAAATATTAATGAAAATTAATATATATAAATTTTTAATAATTATACAAAAAAAAACGACATACTACTTGTCACTTTTTGTCCAAGAAAGAAAACACAAGTTTCTTTTATTTAATTGTATTAATTTGGACTGCTTCCACCATTTTATCAAATTTAATTTATTTTAAGTATATTGATTATCAATTCAAAATTAAATTAATATCAATTGACTGAGTAAATAATAAATCATTCAATATTTACTAGAAAAGGAAAAAGGTAAAAGTAAATACCTATTTATATTTTATTATTCTTTATAAAAATTATTTTAAAATTTATTAAAGGAAATTTTTTTTTAAGAATGGTTATGTCATGATAAAATTATACCGTGGAATTTACAAATAACTTTTGTTAGTAAAGGTTAATTTAAGAAATGAATTACCCCGGTATAATCAAATCTCAAGGATTTTGAAAATAAATATATCTTTCTTGCAATTCAATCTCTAATTTGTTATCTGTCGATTTTGATTTTGTGTAAACATATCTACAGACGCAATGTTTATCTGAGAGGCGAATTGAGAGCCCTAAGGGCAATGAAGAAATACCGTCTTTGAAAAGATGTTGTCCGATTGGCCAATAAACCGAAATAACTCTCCAAACCACGAGGATATTAAAGTAAACCCTTGCAGGTTTCTTTTTTAAAGCAATTTCCCTCTCCTAATAAAAAAAGTTTATAATAACTTTATTTTGCTGACATCTTTTAGTAAAAGGTTTTTGTTGATTCCAGTACATAACCAAGCATTTTAATTATTCCGCTAAATTTATTAAAATGGTTTATAAATAAATTAGTGCAGATAAACGTATTATATCTTTTCAGTTTTTTGTTATCATGGACTATAAAAACTTCAATTATAATTGCTTGAAGATGTGATGTGATTATAATGGAGGGAGATATCAGCCAAATTGGAATGCTTGAGGTTCAATAAAACTCTAAGAACGTTTTGGTCTGAATTTATTTGGCCGTCTTCAGTTATTGGAAATTATACACATTGCAAAGCGCACATGTGATTGAACCAGGAACCATATAATTTTGTGCGAAGCAAATAAATGTTATTATTGACAAATTCTGGTTCAATCACATGTACCCTTTGCAAAATATGTATAATTTCCAGTTACTGAAGATGTCCAAATAAATCCAGGCCAAAGCGTCATATTCTGGGAGTTCTATTGAACTTCGAGCATTCCAATTTAGCTAATATCTTCATCCCTCCATTATAATTCAATTACTATTAAATAAAAATATAATAGGTATCGAGAGTGATTTTTTGCATTTAATGAGTTCTTATTTATTGGGTCAAAAAACCACCTCTAAGGAGATTTAAAAACACAAGATTAATATATCTCATTAAATCATACTGTTTTAACTAGAGCCAACGGTTACCAGTTTAAACCCCTCTAAATTGCTGTCAACTGCCACTTTTTATTTTATTAAATTTTAAACTTTTGTTTGGCCTATATAATAAACAATTATTCTAGTTATTTTGGTGAAATCATTCCCAAAGTTTTCACCTGTACACCAATAAAAGAAGAAAAATATTTGGTGAATGCAAAGATGGTGATTTAAATACGTAAAGATGGATAAAAGAATTCGTAAAAACCATTTCGTATTTAAACACACTCCCAAAAATTTGTAAATATTTTTTATTTGATCATAGTTCAGGAGTGAATATATTGCAATATATGGGGGTGGGGGGTCTCGGCTCTTAATAGACCTGTGACAAAGAAAATTTTAAAAATTTAATAAAGCTTTGTCTTTGAGGTAGAGGTAGACCTTAGGAAAGAAAATATATCGAATATTTATAATTTTTTTGTTCTTTGGGTATAGGGGAGAGGGGTCGGGTAATATCTCCAAATGAGTTCGTCCTCCGGACCGAAAAACATCAGATGTACATCTATGCAGTATAGGAAAACTCGTATACCAAAAGTCGCGGATAGATAGAAAGCCATTTGGATACCAAATGGCTTAAATAAAAATGCCTGGACCCCCAATATGTATATGTATATTAATCAATAAAGGAAATCGTCAAAGTCTTATTTGGCCTGAGTTGCCGAAAAGACTGTGTGAATGTGTGTGTGAGTGTGAGTGTGAATGAGAAAAAAGTGTGTGTAGTATTTAAGATAAACAAAATCAAAGAAATCAATCTGTGCGAACGGGGTATAAATAAAAAAAAAAAGCAAATTAATAAATAAATTAAATAATCACTCACATTGAGACAAACGAAGACAATGATGTTACACGCTCACCTGAAACAAAAAGAAAAAATTGTTATTATAGGCCTAAATTGGAAATAATTTATTGGAATTGGATATTAAATAGTATAAATAAATATGATTGGGATAGTAGTGTATAATTAATAATCAAATAAATCTCTTATTCAAGGCTGTATTTCTAAAGAGGCTAAGAAGGCTGCAGCCTAGAGCGGCAACAAATTCAGGGGCGGCAGAATGGCAATTTATTCAAAAGTTAAAATGAAGTATTTCAGACGTTAATAAGCTTAATATATGAGTACAAATTTAAGAATAAAATAAAAAATGAAAACACCAATGAACTCTATAATCCTTTTGCTGTATAAAACAAATGTATTAAATATGAACTTTAGAGGGTGCGGTAAATGGATTTTAGCCTATAGGAGGCATATTCTTATTATAAATTCTTATTATTATGCCTGCTCTTATTATAAATATTATAAATGAGTATGAATTGATTGCTCTGACTGAGCATAATTGGTATCCAAGTTTAAGCAATCGCTCTCATATTAAAATAGAGCCTAATACTATCTTTTTCAGAAAAAAAACCTTTTGTATCATTTAAAATTTTAGGACTTTTCGGCATATAGACTTTAAACGATATACATTATATGATCCTGGCACCAACTGATAAGTTTATCCAATTAATTTAAATAAATATTTATCGGACTGCCTCAGATCCGAACTCACACCCCTTGGCTTTGAAGGTTATCAATAATGGCATTTGTAACTAACTAAAACAATTATTTAAAGTCATAGAATCAGATGCCACTTGAACTTTGCTACTTTGATAAGAATCTTGTTTAGTAATAAATATACCAGTAGGCCTATGATATGAATTCATTTGCCCGATGTAACAAAATTTTCGTCTCTAACCAGAACATTCATTCTGGCATAGATTGAAAGGAAAGGGTTAAAGGGTTAAATTGGATATGGGATAAATTAAATAATTGTAAATTAAAAAAGTAGGAGATTCGAAAATCAAATAATATCACCAGTATCAAAGTTCCAGAGGGGGATAGAGAGTTTCAAACACTCCTCCCAAATTCCCAAAAATAATAAAATAAAAATGCAGTATTTTAAACGCTATTTCAAAAAAAAAAAAATTATTTTTTTTGTTATTTCTAATTAAAAAGTTAAAAAATAAATTAACATTTTTTTTCACTGTCAACATTATATTCTGCAATATACGTAGACTATATTTGATTAAAATTTTTATCCTCTATTTTTTTTTTTTTTTTTTTACTTCCGAAATAAAATATTACAAATATTATTGAAAACCGATTCAATATCTGAGAAAAAACTTCTTGTCCAAATAGTCGGGTTGGCCTCGCTTTTAAGTAAACATCCGGGGCTGAATTATAATCCTCGATTATTAAATATTAAAAAGAAAAGGAGAGACCTGAACAACTTTCCACCTGGTACAACTCCTCTGAAAAGGGAGGCTGATAATATTATAGTTTGCAGAAGTAAAATACAAATATCTACCATTTTCGAAAGTCACTTTCCATTGAATTAATAAAGTGGCGCTATTTGACTTTTATGAATAATTTCTTCTTATATTTTTGAAGCTGCGAAATTTTTTTTCTCATTATCTATGAATTTTTCTAGCCTCTTTTGCGGGAGTGTTGAAATGTTCCAATTGGCTGACAGATGGGATTATTTTTTTTCTACTCCCTTTCCATGGTCGACAGTTATTTTTGCATAATTTTTCTGAGTCATATTTTTTATTCATTTCAATACCGGTACCTATTTATTTTCTTAAAGAATATTTGAAACCATTTACTATTTTTATGTTGAAGTTCACTAAATTCAAGTAGTTTTAAAGCATAAATCATTTAAACATAATACTATTTATAAATTCTATTTTAATAAAAAAATTCATTCATATTACTAGAAATATTTATAAAGAAAAAATAATATTATACATTCACACCCACATACATATTTGAATGTTTTAAAAAATATTTTACTAGAGAAATAAATATTCAATTATTTTGAGAATTCGTTTAAATAATAAACTTTCTCTCAAACCCCAGGAGAGAGCAAATATTAAATAACTTGATAATAATAAAATATTGGAGATTTTACAAAAATTATATTCTAGTTTCTTTTGTATCCAAAAAAAAAAAAAATATTAAAAAGCAAATTTCTTTCTCAATGAAAATATTTTTAATTCCATTATCGATGAAAGGATGCTTTTAGTTTATAATATTAAATTGTTAGTTGTTGGCAAAGGCCCCCTTTTAAAATACTTATGTGGGTCACGTTTGACAATTCGAATATGAACAGAAAAAAATAGGAATATGTATATAAATATAATTTTCTAGTTATAATTAGAAAGGGTCCTCCATTGAGCCAAGCAAAAGACCAAGCAGAAATAAAAATATTTTCATTTAAAACATCGTAATTTAAAATTAAAAAATATTATTTTTAATGCATTTTTCTCTCCCCGATGAATAATAGATTCTTTTCTTAAATTTTATTATGAATAAAAGTTATTCTCACATAGAATTAGTCGACTGCAATTCATTCATTCATTAGACTAACTCTAACTCTTGTTTCTAATTTATGTAACATTAAAATGTAGTATAATTTAATTTTAAAATTTAAAAAAAATATAAATCTTTCTTTGGGTTATTATTTATGTAAAAAATTTTTAATAAAAAATAAATCACCCAAGTTTAACAATTAAAGAAAATTATGAATATTCATTCTTTTAAAGAGGTAATCGAAAACTATATTTTCCTCAAATTTGAACGGTTTTGGTTAAACGTTCTTCACATCCTCGGTATTAGATAAAAAAAAAAACCAAAGTAGAAAAAAAACGCGAATATATAGAGTAGTGCTACGGGGGGGGGGGGGGCAGAACATGGTCGTCCAGGGGGGCAGATCATGACTGTCCAGAGTGTGACATAGCTTTTTTTATATTTAGGGGAAAAGCCTTCGAATTAAAGGCATAAAGTCCTAACGAGTCCCCGTCGCTATCGCCCTACCTAAATTTGTTTCGTTTCATCACTTTATATTATTATTATATTATATTTTTTCTTGCTTCTAGGGGGGGGGGGGGGCAGCTGCTCCCCCCTGCCCCTCGCTGGGTACGCTCATGGTGCTACGTATTAGATATTAAAGACAGCTCAATAGATATTTTGGTTAATCTTCTGTCTACATCTCCGTTTTAGGGGACCATAAAAGGGTCATGTGATGGTGTGCTCAATAGGAGCTCTGAAGAAATTAATGCATATGGTCATTTGGGTTGTCTATCTCACTGCACCTAGGACATCTATATTTTGGACAAATTAATATTTTTAATATAATATACCAATTTTTCTTCAATTATGTAAAATTTTGCTTTACATAGGGAGGTTTTTTATTTCGTTTGGCTTCTTGGCCAACATAGAGGCTTCCTTGGAAAGATAGACGGAGGTGGTAACCAAATATCAATATTTTCTAATGATTATCAATTTTACTTCTTGGGTGTTTTTTTTAAAGGTCTTTTTCAGCATCGAAGGCCATTTAGACCCTGATCCTATTTATTTGTAGGAAATTCAATTTAAATAAATTTTGTCGCGGGGACGGGATGCTTGGTACAAAAGGCCAGCACGCTAAACCGAAACCGGGTGCCGGTTCTCTGTCTGCCAAGGGGTACCTTGGCTTTAAAATTACTAATATTGCCATTTGTCAACATCTCTAACCTCCCGGCCACGGTGGGAAGGAATATATTCTTTATAATAATCATTAAAGTAAAAAAAGGGTAATAATTTTAAAATTGAGCGAGTGTCTTTTTGCTCTTTTTTCAGTCTATTAAAAGGAAGCTATAAACATGAGCCGGCCACTTCATCACTCCCTCAGTTAATTTTATAAATGTTATACTTATATTTAGTAAAATCAAAAAACCCACATCAAAAACGCTAGGTAGTGAGTCAGATACTCCTTTTGTGTAAACAGTTAGATTAAAAAAGAGTTAAATCTTTTAATACTTTAGTGCCGAAATAGGCACAATGACCTCAATTATTATTTTTTTAAAGCATTTTATTGCATTGTTAATTAAACAAGATATCTATTATTATAATTCGATAATTATTGAGGGATTTTTTTTTTTTTGCTTTGAAAAATTTAGAAATTCTTACTCATTTATAATTCAATAGCTTATACAGTTGTACAGATATTCTCACAATAGACAGAGAATGGCAAAGCTATTTCTATTTGGTATACAAATAGATCAATTAAATAAAAATATAATTCGTCGAAATGTTTAACATTCCATATGCTAATCATTTATACGTTTAGGCATAAAATTAATCTCTTCCAATGTGATATTCTGTTTATGAGGGAAATAATTAAAGCTAATTATATGCAATTAACATTAATATATAATCAATAATGTTTAATATTGCCAATATATTATTCATCTTTTAAAGAGACATATTAAATTTTAATTATCCTTTTATAATAATAAATTATTATTATTATAAAATGTATTAAAAAATATTTATTTTAATTTTTTAAATGAAATTTGATCATAAATCAGTATCAGAGTTGTATATTTTTTTAAGTGGAGAGAAATGTTTATTTTTTAAATAAGTGATCTTTCTACTAAAGATGAGACAGTTAATATCATTAAATATAGAAATTAAAAAAAAAAAAAAAACGAAGAGATGAAAAATCTTCTAAGACTTGATATAAAAAGAAAACGCTAAAGAAAATAACTCCCAAAAGTCCTTAAACCCAAAAATAATTTAGTATGTTTAAAATATAAATAAAAAGAATGTCATTTTAATAGGAAATTGTTGTGTTTGGTTTTGATTTAGAAAGGACACTGAAAAGAAAAATATTTTTCCCCGCTAATAAATTAAGTGCTGAGGGAGTTGTCTCTTAAAAAGATCTCTATTAGTCGCTATATTAGCATTAGTATTTAAATAAAGGGGTTTCAATAGGTATATTTAAAATGTATATTTATTAATTAACAATAAAATACAAGTTTCCTATTTACTCATGAATCCAGCCTCCCCTGATTCTTAAAAAACCCGGGATCTCCATCTTATACGGGATCAAGGTGTACGAGTAGTTCCTTTGTATTAGGCAACCAACCATACGCCCGACCACCCAATAAGTAATAAATTATTTTGGAGTTAAAATAAATTGAATTTGGTTATCAGTTAATAAAATTTAAACTTTCGACATTAGATTCTCGTTGAAATATTTGAAATTTCTTTACCTATTTCTTTCAAATTTTAAATATTTATTATTTGTGGTATAGAAAACAAACTACGATTGATCTCGTCTTTGGGAAACCAGGCGTACTAGTACTTTACGGATGTATTTTTTTATTTTTTCAAATTTTCTCAAAAATTATTTCAAATTTTAAGTAACAATATGAAATTAAGGTAGATTTTATCTTTGGGATAACTTATTTATTTTTATCACCTGGCCAAGCTAATGGAATTAATTATTTTTATAAGTTTACTCATTCCAGGTTTTTTTTTTTTTTTTTTTAATTAAGGTCTTTTTCGGCAACGGAGGCCATTTAGACCCCGTCTCTATTTATTTCAATATCTTGGTAGCCAATTAAATTGAAATAAATTTTTGCCGCATGAGACGGGATGCGACCCCGCGACCCTTGGTACAGAAGGTCAGCACGCTAACCCCTACACCAAGGGTTTTACCGAGGGCCTCATTCCAGGTTAAAATAAGAACCAACATCAAAATAAAATAAAATCTATTTTATTTGAATACGGGAGTTAATTAAAATTCGTAAAAGAAAGTGAAATAATAAAAAACTCAACGATCTTCAAAAATTATTTTACGAAAGAAGAAATATTATGCCATTTTCTTGGATAGGATTTTAAAATATATTCCTCCTCAATGATGTTCTTTCGAAAGGGGTAGATTTTACGATTCTATTGAGAGATTCCTTCCTTTCAAGAGATAAATTTACTTAATAAGGAGAAAGTTTCAGATCGAATTATAAAAAGAAAAGTTATTAAATTGATCCATGATAGAACGGGAAACATTGATGAAATAAAAAGGAAAATCAAATATTGCTAAAAAATCATTTTTGTCTCTAATATAATTATAATTTATTCAATATTAATATGTTTAGTCGTAGTGTGAAATTTATACAGATCTATAAGTATTAATAAATAACAGTTATTTCACAAAAAAAGAAGATTCGTTATTTTTTGTTTATAGTAGTATGTACAAGGAAATTAATTGTAAGACTTTCTTTTGAGATTTCTTGTCTGCCTACTCCCCTCGAATGCTAATCTCTCCCTCTCTCAGCAATGCGGCGGTAAGCTGTTATTTCTCACAAGAAAATTCGCGGAATTATCAAATTAGAGAACTACAATAGATTAGGCATATACCTCCAGATTTCACAGGAGCCAATCAATATCAACCATTCAAACAGTTCTAGTATGACCTCTATATTCAGCATCTTCTAAATAATCGATAGACGTTCCACAAAAATTTTATTGCATTCTTTAAGAGACAATGAGATAGTGAAAACCTAGAATTTATCCCTTTAAAATAATTTTCTCTTACCGGTACCTATTGATATATGTAATGTGCCTAATTGACAAAAGTTGAGATTTTAATTGCATATTGTTCATATCTTGAATTCTAATTAATATATCGGCGGAAACTAAATATATCTCGACACAGCAAAAAACTCAACTTACCGAACGTAAGAGAAAGTGTGCTTTGCGACCAGTCACACCAGATTTTTTTAAACTAAATACTATGTACATTATTTAGACCCACTCAAATAAAAATTCAACCTTCGCTATTTATAATTAGGACAATTTTGATTTAGTATTAAATAATAAATAATATCTATATGAAAATTCTATTTTATTAAAAATTTTTTATCATTAAGGTTTTTTTTTTATAAATTACTCGAATGAAAAAATTATGGTACAGTTGGGTTCAAATAAATAAAAAAAAAAGCTTAAATTAAGTTAGATAAATTAGCTTTTTTTTTTTCCTTTTGAGCGCCTCTTGTTCATCTGAGCCCTTCTTTTTTACGCCAACGTTATTTTAACAAAATTCTTGGCAGGTGCCAAAATGATGATGAGAGACTTTATAACACTATATCTTTACCTATCTTTTATCGCAATTGCAGAGGTATAACTCATATAAAAGCGTGGCAATAAAAGAGCGCAAAATGCGAGATCTGCAAACAACTCTCCTCCCTTTCCTCACTCATAATATTCCAGATGAAAAAATATTAAAATGCCTCATTTCAAAAAAAGAAATAAATAAAATGAATAAAGTCATTTATTTAAAAATACTGGAGGCAATAATAAAAAATTGATTAAGAAAACTAAAAAAAAAAAAAAAACTATTCCATCAAAGTTGCAGGTATAAAAATACGAGAAGGGCAATCTACTAGCTGCGGAAAATTGAATCAAAGATTTTTATATAATTATATGAATAATATTCCAATAGAATGTTTTGACTTTAGCAGCCTCAAAAATTTCTGAAACATTAAAGGAGCCATGAACCAAAAAAGTTTGGGAATCTTTAACTTATTTAATTTTTTTAAAGCAATTCTTATATAATAAGATCGCAGTTGAGAATAACTTTTCTAATTTGTCACAGTCTCTCTTTTTTTATCGACCTTACAAGTTGTTTTATTTTCGGATTTCAATACACTTTTTTTTTTTAGAATAGATAAAGAAAAAGTGTTTATTATTTTATAAAAGTTGGGGAATGTAGTATTAATGAGTCATTCCACGTCAAATCGATACACTTTTTAACCTCACCATCTCAGATTTCTATGAAATTTGGGTCATAGGTAGAGTCAATAGAGACTAAGAAAAGGCCCCAATTTCAACTTGATATCTCAACTCGTTTAAGAAATATGGCGGGTTAAAGTTGTCAAAAATGGCAAAAAGTCGACCTAACCACATCTATTTAAATTGCTATAAAATCACTTAGAGATGAGATAGAGAGATGAATGAGGTGTCATTTTACAGCTTTTTAGATGCCCTTTCCAATGATATACAATACAACTGGGGCGGTAATAAAAATTTTTTTTTAATTTCAAAATCAAAAATTTAAAGTAATTTTTCTCAAAAAAGTACCCCTTCGAAAATTTTGAAAAAATTCTAAAATAATCCTTGTTTAAAGGATTAAAGATTAAACTAAGTTTCATCATGGGATCATAATGGGTTCATATAGAAAAATTAATTTAAAACAACCCTTTCTTTAGATTTTTGCCATAAAAGTGCAAAAATATAATTTTTTTCAAAAAGTACCCCTTCGAAAATTTTGAAAAAATTCTAAAATGGTCCTTGCTTGAAGGTTAAAAGATAATATAAGCCTCATCGAGGGATCATGATGGGATCATAGAGAAAAATTAATTAAAACAACCCTTTCTTTAGATTTTTGTCATAATTGGGAAACACTACACAGGCTAACAGTGATTTTGGTACCGGGGATATTTTGAGCTGATCTCTGAGTATTTGCGACGTCCTTTTTCCAAAAATGCCGTCAGTTTTGCTCGAATAGCTCTAGTTTTAGAGATATAGAGAATATAACGTTTTAATAGAAATTCTGCTCTAAAGCGGCTCTCACTTTGAGTTTTCTAGATTTTTTTATGGTGTTTTCTCTTAAAAATATACAGGTAGCTAAGATACATAGAAATCTAAAGATTCAGCCCAATTGGAGGTGATTTAGTGGTGCAAAACACGGCTAAAAGAGTAAAAAAATCCAATTTTTCCAGTTTTTTCTTAACTATGGACAACCCTAAAATTTTTTTAACATCCCTGAATGCAAAAAGCGTATATATACGTTATTCTGTAATTCTTTAGCTTTCCAGAAATCATTCATTCGTGCAAATCGGTTAATTATTAACGAAATTATAAACAAAATAGTTAATCTAAGTCAAGAACAAATAAAAGAAAATTTTATGATAAAGATGGTGTTATGCTTTTAAGTCCTTGGGTATAGTGATCAAACTGACATAACTATTTTGTTTATAATTTCGTTAATAATTAACCGATTTGCACAGAATGAATGATTTCTGGAAAGCTAAAGAATTTACAGAATAACGTATACATACGCTTTTTGCATTCAGGATGTTAAAAAATTTTAGGGTTGTCCATAGTTAAGAAAAATTGGAAAAATTGGATTTTTTTACTTCGTTTTAGCCGCTAATGCACCTTATCACCTCCTAGGGCTGAATCTTTAGATTTCTATGTATCTTAGCTACCTGTATATTTTTAAGAGAAAACACCATAAAAAATCTAGAAAACTCAAAGTGAGAGCCGCTTTAGAGCAAATTTCTATTAAAACGTTATATTCTCTATATCTCTAAAACTAGAGCTATTCGAGCAAAACTGACGGCATTTTGGAAAAAGGACGTCACATATACTCAGAGATCAGCTCAAAATATCCCCGGTACCAAATCACTGTTACCTGTGTAGTGTTTCCCAATTATGACAAAAATCTAAAGAAAGGGTTGTTTTAATTAATTTTTCTCTATGATTCGAGAATCATCTAAAAAATATTTTCAAAAGACCCTAATCTTTATGGTTTAATGACTGTTGATCGAGAATCGGAGTTCGTCTTTGAATTTTGAAAAAAGGGATCGGATAAACATAAGTAATTAGTTTTATTTCTGTAGCTATTATACAATATAACTAGTATATAAGTCATTTTAAAGCTGTATAGTAATGTTCATTTTAATATTTGTTTTTGTTTATTTTAGGGCAAAGTGATATAAAAAAGTTACGGCGCGAGAATGAACAGCTTCGACGTGAAATTTGGGGTTTACGGGATGAATATGATCGACTTGAAGATATACTAAGACACAGAGCGCAAGAAGAAGGCTTTGAAGAATGTGACGAGGAACAAGAAAACCAAATGCAAATCGTAAGCCTTACAGATATTTAGAAAGATATAAAATATATTAAGTTATTACTTGCTTTTATAATATAAGCCTACAATCTTAAATCATTAAGGGGCTACGGAGCGAAGTGGTTACGCATGTTTTTCCCCCTAAGATGGCGTTGTGTGTAATTAAAAGTATGCCCAAATATAAAGTAATTCAAAAATTTGCCAAGAGATGTCAAAATGGTAGCTAATAATATTTAATGCATTTGGTTGATTTTCATTGATCTTTTAACAATAAATACTTTATAAATGTTATTATATATTATGTATCTTTTATAAAAGCATAAAAATATATAAATATAGGCCAGATATAGGTCAAAAGGGGATCAGCTGTTAGACTAGCCTGCCATCTATTGCAAGAATGCTGAAGTAATTTGACAGATGAATTTTAAATAAATCATCTAAGCTTATTTTAAAAATTTCTTAATTAATATGTGATTAATAATAACAATAAATTCATTTTTAAATTTAAAAAAAATTAAAGATTATTGGGACAGATTGTTTTTTTGTATTTGCTTGATAACAAAAAAATTAATTACGATAATTTTTTAATAAGTCATTAAAAAAAATCGTAGCTCGATGTCCTTATGAATCTCTTATGAATTTAATTCATTTAAAAAAAAACCGCATTGAAAAATTCCTTATAATAGTCTAATTTTTTTTAAAGTACGTTTAGACGTCGCTCCTGAACCCCCTTAAAGTTTTCTATTTCAACAAATTAGAGCAGAAAAAAAAAAAATTAGAGTTTATATTTATAAGTATTTTCTGTTTTAATCAAAAAATGTAATTCGCCATTTCAATTTCAATTTTCCTTCTATAATAGAGGGTAAATAAAATGCTGTATAGAGGGTAAAGAAAATGCTGGTTCGTCAATGAGTGGAAAGCTTGAGGGTGTCAAATGCTCAGTTCACCCTAGATGAAAAATTGACTAGGCAATTATTGAGATTCTCAGTATTAAATAGGAAGTCCTCATCCGTTCATTCTCTCTTATCTCTTCGGTGCCAAATCAAATAACCAGAATGGGTAAAGGATGATCATATTCAAACCAAATAACTAAAATATCTAAATTTATTAACCCAAATTTCACAAAGCCCCTAAAATGAAATTTCAATTATCAACACCAAATTAAATCTTGTATTATAATTATCTCTCGATAAATATTAATATGTATCTGTTGTGAATAAACAGATAATAAAATAGCTAATTTTGATTAGTAAATCGTATTAAATTCGTAATCATTATTTTGGGAAAACAATAATAAATTATAAAAGAGTGAGAGAGAAGGATTTTAATTTAAATAAAAACATCTAGTAATTAAAAATTTCTTTCTTCGTTCTTTTGATAAATTAATGCTGTTCATTTTAGATTAAATTAAGAGAAGAATGTTTAATGGAACGCTATTAATACCACCAATTTATTCGTTATTTCAAAATTTCGTAAAGTCCTAACTTCAATAGATTGCTTTTTGAAATTTATAAACATAATCTCCTTTGATATAAATGAATAAAATAGTTTCTATGAATGACTTGATTCTTTTAATTATTTTTCAAAATATTTGTAAAGAAGTAGAAAAATAATTAATTGGAAATACACACGATCAAAAGTAAGTGTAAAAGATGTTATTTATGTGTTCTCTGATCTCAGGAAAATATCGACGAGGAGAAGGAAATCGCGGTTCCTGAGAGTGGTACTACACCGACGACGGCAATGGAGGCCACCATGGGAACTGCAGAGAGGATTTCAGGTCAACAGCAAGTACAACCACCCCCTCTACCGCCTTTTGACGGACTTAGTGTCGTCGACGAGGAGACTTGTGAAGATACCAGCCAGCCATCTCTAACACCACCACCGTCAACTTCTACACCAATACCGGATGAGGAGATGACGACTAATTTTGGTCAAACACCTGGTAGTCCTTCGAGTCCGGGTCCAGGAACGCCAGGACCTTTTTTTGGGACTATCATTCTGCCCAATGGCAAGAGAGCTGTTTATTTTAGTGACCAGGTTAGGATTTTGAAAAATTTTAAAATAAGATTTATGTTCGGTTCTCAGTCGAATGAATATTTAAATCATTTGGATACCAAATGTCATAAATAAATTTGCCTGAATCACATGTAATAAACATATATAAGTAGCGTTCAAAGTCAATATCCTCCCTCTCCCACGTGGCCGAGAGGCTAGAGATGTTGACAAATGTCAATATTGATAGTCCTAAAGCTTGGATCCCAGGCAGTTATTTAAATCCCTTTTGATACCAAATATGCTTGGACTCATATTTGTTACAGTAGGCCTATATATACCTCATTAATATGAGTATCGTTTAAGCCTAGATAGCCTATGTTGCCGAAAAGACCTAAAAAATGTCAATATGTCCAAAGATGCCGAAAAATTAAAACAACAAGTAGTCTATAATTATTATGAAATAGAATACTCTATTTAATTTAAAGTACTAACTGTGTGCTCTAATTGAAACATCATACTATATTATAATTGCCTAAGACCGTGTCCGATGTGTGAAACAACCAATCAGGCCTCAGGGATAGCGTTGATTGGCGAAATACAGAGAGGGCGGAGCCGGAGAGGCAAATTCAAATTTTTTTTAACCAGGAGAGATATCAATTTGGTTTCTTCCCTAAAGCCTTCCCTTGATAAGAATCTAAATTCGTTGTTTCAGAGTTTTTTTAAATTCGGCAGCCCACCCCCCAAATTTTTTAATTCTTCTATATCTTCAAATATAAACATGCTTTTTTGGATTTAAAATTCTTGAATGAATATCTATCAAGGGGTTTAAAAGTTTAAATATTTTTTGTGTAATTGCCCCCCCCGAAATTTTTAATTCTTCTATTTCTTCAAATATTAACATGGTTTTATGGATTTAAAATTCTTGAATGAATATCTATCAGGGGGTTTAAAAGTTTAAATATTTTTTGTGTAATTGCCCCCCCCCCCCCGAAATTTTTAATTCTTCTATTTCTTCAAATATTAACATGCTTTTTTGGATTTAAAATTCTTGAATGAATATCTATCAAGGGGTTTAAAAGTTTAAATATTTTTTGTGTAATTGCCCCCCCCCCCCCCCGAAATTTTTAATTCTTCTATTTCTTCAAATATTAACATGGTTTTATGGATTTAAAATTCTTGAATGAATATCTATCAGGGGGTTTAAAAGTTTAAATATTTTTTGTGTAATTGCCCCCCCCCCCCCCGAAATTTTTAATTCTTCTATTTCTTCAAATATTAACATGCTTTTTGGATTTAAAATTCTTGAAAGAATATCTATCAAGGGCTTTAAAAGTTTAAATATTTTTTGTGTAATTGCCCCCCCCCCCGAAATTTTTATTTTAAAATTCTTGATTTTTTTAAATAGGTCCCTGTCCGCCTGATTTCATTTGCATGCCCGTTGCTCGAATCAGTTTATTAAAGGGAAATTTAGGCTTGCTTCTTGCCCGTAATTTTCTCATGGCCTTCAAAACCCAGAGGCCGGGCAGGGCAAATACTCAAATTTTAAACTTGATTCATTGTATTTTCATTTAGGCAAAAATAATATGGGCTTTAAAATTAAGAGAAAAACTACTGATCACGTACCGAGACGCCGCCCGCCAGGGAAGTTGAGATGGGCGCGGCAAGCCGCCCCAACTTGTTATGATATAATTAGGTAAATTAAAAAACAGGTGGTGATATGTTTTAAAATATTATTTAATGATATAAAACAGTATCAATTCTGAAGATGACACACACTATCAAGTGTTTATTCTGATAAAATATTTTGAAACATATCACCTCGTGTTTTTAATTTACCTAATTAAATATTAATAAATGAATGTTCAGAATCATGGTTTAAAGTCTTAAAGGAAAAATTGAAAAATTGCAATGGCTTTTGAAGAATTGATTGACAACGAGTGTTTTTTTCTTTGTTCCTCAACACCACAAAAACTTAATTCATGTCTATTTATATGATGGAAAAATTCTTGATTTTTTTTGTTTCCGACGCCTCTGATGGCCATCCGCTCTAGATTCTTTTCTCTTTCTGAACTTTCCCTAGGCGAATTGTTAAAGGGATATTTATAAAAAGAAATTTATTTACCCTTTGTTTCTTGTTCTTAATTCTTTTTGAGATTTTAGTATAAGAGAGAATTACAAAATAAACATTATGATAATTTATTTATTATTGTATTTTATACCTGTAGATAAATCATTAAAAATATTAAAATTCATATTTTTATGGACCAATAAAATTTCTCAACAAAATTTCAAAAAAAATAATTATCAAATCATAAAATCAATATTTATATGGGCGAGTGATCTGTTTTCTTTTACAAAATTTTTAATTTAAATAAATACAAATTTTGAGAGCTTCAGTAAATCAAATTTCTTTCCATAAATCTTATTTTAACAGGAACAGGTAGATAAAGGCAGCCAGCAAAGAACAAAAACTTTATTTAAATATCGTCGACGTTTCGGGAACGCATCGCTCCCATCTTCAGGACAATTAACAAATTGTTAATGTTGTTTAGATTGATTCCCGAAACGTCGACGATATTTAAATAAAGTTTTTGTTCTTTGCTGGCTGCCTTTATCTACCTGTTCCTGTTGATTATCACTCAGCCATTAATTTCTTCTTTTTAAATTTTTCAACGATTTGAAATTAAATGCACTTTAATATTAACTAAAATTTATTATATCAATATGGACACAGGTGGATAATTAGAACCATTATTAAAAGAAATAAATAGATTTAAGAGGAATTAATGAGCAACTAGTAGTCGAATTCAATTACTAATAATCCCTAATTCAATTTAAAATGAATTTGGAATCATTCTAATATTATTATTAGCTAAATAACGAGCGAATAAAATTGAATTGGTTTATGAAGCATATCTCTGTAACTCAAAATCAAATAAACTAGATTTGAATCTCATCTGTATTAGCCACTTCTTGGCTGGATTTGATTTAATTCCTAATAATATTTTGGACATTTAATCATTCATTCATACCCTTGTAATTTAATTTAATTAGGTATTGTATTAATAGGTATAGCTATAGACTATGCATACATTGGTCACGCAATTCGAATTTATACTATTTCCATATAAAATACTGTTTATGCACGTAAATTATCAAGTAAACTATGAAAATTGAAATATTTTCCTATCTAAAAATTCCAACTAAATAAAAGAAAATGACCAATTTTTTAGTTCAAGTAAATAATGAGAAAAAATTTTCAATAGTCCAGGAAAAAAAGAAAATGTAATTAACATTTTTTAATACTTTTTATAAATATAAAAGAAGCAGAGAGAAGAAAATCTGCTTTACTAATTTGCGAAGATATGGCAAATTCTTAATCATAATTACAAATTTTCTATATGATTTAATCAAAATAGAAAATGGAAAATCACAACTCAATGAATTTTAAAAGTTCATCATCAAACAAATAAAAATTTTAATTCATTATATATGTCATCTAAATTAACCAAGTCTAATAATTGTTCCTAGTAAATTAGAAATCTTGAATTAATTTATAATTTAAATTTTTAAATTAACTTTTTATTCAATTTTTCAGTTTAGGCCAACAAAAGTATGTCAAAATCTTGTGGGTTGATGTTAAACAATGATGTTAATAACTGTTGATACTCAAAAGACCGGGATAGTTTTTTTAAATATATATATACGCAAAGCTTTTATTGTACTTCATAATTTGAATGCTTGCGAAAAAATATAGAGTAAGAGAAACTAATAAATTGCATACGAAGTAAAACTAAGTTTATTTAGAAAAAACTAATAATTTAATTATCTTTAAAAAAAAAATTTCCAGTTAATAAATAATGTAGAGCCTTTTTTTCGTGACATGAATCATGATCTTTTTTGGTAATGCAAATAAAGAAAAGTGTATAATTTGTCACATTTTCCTTGAATTGTTAGGGCTTATTTTGACAAGAAAAAAGTCATTCCTGACATGAGTTCAAGAATATTAATTTGTAGCAAGTACTACACTTCTTTTTATTATGAGATTCAGCTTTAAGAGAGATCACATAAAATTATGATCTTCACCTCATAAAAAGGAGAATATAACAAAATATACGGCCTATATAATTTAATATGTAATAAAAACTTCCCATGAACTACGAAAAGTCATTGGAAGGAGAGGGTCTTGCATAGGGCTTTGTAAAAAGACCGAATTAACCAATTATATACATCTTTAGAAAATTAACATTATTAATTAATTTTTTTATTTATTTAATAATCCCCATTCGACGAAGTTAATTATAGGTACCTTATAACCTTTTTAAATCTTTTTGGCGAAGGTTAATTATTATCTTAGCTTTGCAGATAGAACGTTTATATTTAAAACAACTTGTAGGAACAGAGATCTGTGCGTGGCCCGCTTCTGCTGGTCGAGCACTTTCATTAAAATTGAATAATCGGTTCATACGAAGTTGTGCGACCAGTTACAGCATATTTTTTATCTTTTGAGGAATAGTGAACCGGCCGATTCTCAATGGACCAAAACCCAAAAAAGATGTTTTAATTTTTTTAAATATAATGAATAGATTAGCGAACTTTACTGAAAGTGCACGATCCGCTAGAGTGGGTAACGCAGAGGTCTTTGCAGCTACAAGATGTTTTAAATGCAATCGCTCTATAATATTTATATAGATAATAATCAACTTTCGAATATACGCTAAAATGTTTTTAGTCTTTTCGGCCGTTTAGACATTAAACGATACTTATATTATAATAATTACAATATTTATTGGGTTCCAGGTTTATTTATACCATTTGGCATCCAAATGATTTAAATAAATTTATCGAGCTGTCTGGGATCCGAACGCCAGGATTGGATTTTAGATTATCAATTTGCCAACATCTTTCTCTTGGCCACGGGGAGTGGGAGGAGACTACAAAGATTTAAAACGGTCATAAGATAATAATTACTTTCAAAAATAGACTAAAAAGATTTTAATAATAAATATAGTTTAGATTTATGAATAGAATACGTTTACCCGTTCTCTATAAAATACATAATTTTTTACTCCAATGGGAAAATGACGGATTTCAAAATTTTTTTGAGCCTCCCCAAATGAAAATTTGGACTCTCCATAACGTCCTCTTTAAGGGTGCAAAACTACATTTCGAAACTCTAACGGAAAGTTGATTAAACAGGGCATGACAGACGGTCAGACAGAGAGACGAACACTCCAAAATTTTATCAATTGATGTTTTCCAATATTATCCGTTTATTTGTAGATATTTCAATCCCAGTGATATGGAATCATCTTCCTGGATTATAAAAATTGCATTCATGGAATGCTCAGCTATTTTGTCATATTGGATGGAAGAAATTTACGATTTGCAAAATATGTTGATTGTACTTAGGATGATCCCATATCACTGGGATCGAAATATCTACAAATAAACGGATAATACGTAAAAATATATATTTTTGGCCGACGATCCTTAGAATTAAAATTTATTTTCCTCCCCATCTACAAACAAAATAGTATAAGTATAGTAAAATAAGATGTTATATTTTATAATTTGTAAGCTTATATAAAAATATTTTAATCCCAACAGACGGTTGATGCTGTTCCCGGTTCGGTACCACCGCCACCGCCGCCACCCCCAATGCCACCTCCGCCATCACCCGTCGTTGCCTCTCCCAGGCGAAAATTAGGACTTAGTTACACAGCCGGCTCCAACTCTGGTCTTGTATTATTGGACAGAGCAGGTCCAGACATTTGTCTCGAGGGTGCTTTTCCTAGAGACCAGGTGAGTTCTCATTTCATCTTTTGTTCCATTGGAGCTTATCATCGCCGATCAAAATAAGGCCGACTTATGGAAAATATTATAACCAAAGATGATACAAATTCAATAAATTTTAATTTCTTTTTTCCATGGAAGGTATTGTATTGTTGGCATTGTTGAATTTTTCTTGAAATTAAAACCATTCAGAACGAAGAAAAGAAACGGAGATCAGGCCCAAAAAAACAAATTTTTCTCTTGAGCCATTTAATTTATATAGTCTTGTTTTTTCCACATTTACTTTTGAAAAGAGGAACAACCTATTCATCCCTTTTGTTTACTACAGTGTTTATGGTTATTTCGAAGAAAATCAATATGAATAAATTATCAGTTTTTTTTTTTTGCAAAATTAAAGAAGAGACAAAAAAATTCCTCTTAAAAAAATGTTTTTTGGTTGTGATGAGAGTGTAATAGGAAAGTGGAGATTGCAGCCAAAAAACAACTAGAATAAGGCGTTTAGGCCTAAATTCAATTGATAAACAAGCTAATACTGTATTTATAGGAAGCAGTAATTTTTATTATCATATTGACAAAGGGAGTTTGATCGCATATTCATGAAATTTACATATGACATTTGTACAATTTTCATTAAATGAACATGCGCTAATAAATTTAGTGTTATTCTGAGAGTTTTATTGAATCCGGTGCAAACTGTTTTGAATGACTTCTTCCTACTTTCTAATCTATTGCGAAATAAAATAAGTCTTAAATTTTTTGTTCAATATTTCTTTTAGGGTTAAAAGTTTTTTATTTATTGGAATAAACTAAAAATTCGTAAAAAAAAATGTTGAAGTTAATACTTTTAAACTCGGGCAATTTTTAATATTTTTTAATAATCCCCGGAGATATTAAAAATACAGTATATTTTAATATAAAAGGTTATTCGGAATAAATATTAAAAAAATAATAAATATATAATAAATTTTAATGAGATCGATAAAGATGATAAAAAAAATTTATCAAAAAAAGCATAAAGAAAAAAACTTATTTAAAAATAAATAACTGGCCTCCACACATGAAGTGTTAATATTAATAAATATTTGTCTAGGAGTGTAATTATTATTGATAGAAATAATAGAAGCAAATAGGTAAATAATTGAAATAATATTCGAGATCTTTATATTTAAGATATTAATATTCAACGAATTCGGGCTTGACTAGTCTTACAATTGTTAGATATATTTAACAAATTTGTGAGTATGTCTTATTCGCTAGCGGGCAAGGGCGGATACAGGAGGGGGGGGGGGGATAAAGGGGGTAATTACCCCCCGAGATTCGAAAAAAATACCTTTTTTTCGCAAAAAATTTATTTTTAATGTAAAATTTTTAAAATTAATACTTAAAAATTTGATGTGTATTTATATTCTGGCAAACAAGTACAGAATGCGCTTTTAAATTACCGAAATTAAAAAAAATAGTGTGCTGTGCGACGAGTCACACCAGATTACCCCCCCCCCCCGAGAAACACCTCTGGATCCGCCCTTGCTAGCGGGCCGAATGCCTTATGGATCCCGGCCTGGTGCAAAGAAAACACACCAGACTGAGGATCTTGAGATCTACTCCCGGGGCATGGGGCATTCGGTCCACCAACAAATAAAACATACAAATTTATTAAATAGTAAATAGGATTAAAAAAACAACTCACATTTTCGGTGAAGTCAGGCGAAATGTATATACCGAGGAATCTGTAACAAAAAATTCAAATTATAATAGGGCTAATATCTAATATACGAAAGTTTCAAAGATATATTTTTATAACATTCTTTAAAATTGGTAGCCGTTTGACAAGCATCAGATAAATTGCAGCACCTAAGGGGGCCGAGATTTGTCAGTATTCCATATTACCCCCTCTAGTTATGAATGACTATCATTTATTTAAATACAAAATATTAAACATAAAAATATAGCCAGGATTTCAATCAATTGAAATAAATAATAAATTAAATATAATTATATTGATATATTGTAATATAAATATTAAATAATATTAAATAAATTGGTGGAGGCCTCAGATGTCGAAACAAATGTTAAATAAAAAAAAAAAAAAAAAAAAAAACAGCTCCAGGGCCAAGTCCTGGCTCTGGGCTCTTCTTCAATTCTTTTAAAAAACTTGAGTTCCTTAAAAGACATTTTTTTTGTGTTTAATTAAAATATTCGAGGTATAGGTTAGGTTGAAGTGGCCGTTCCCAGAGAGGGAACACACTTAGGCCAATTAGGCCCTTTGTGATACCACGGTGGGGCTATTCCCCTACCTACCCTATATGAAATATAGGAGAAATGGTTTCTATGGTTATAAAATATAAATTTTTTTCCATGTTTATAAATTTTATTACTTGAATTATAATATATCTGGTGTGGTTACACAGCATACAACTTGCTCTTAGGGAGCGTACAAGTATTACGTAACGCAATTTTTGAAGATTTTTGACCCCCCCTCCCCCCATGTAACGCGCCGTAACATTTTTCTGGACCCCTCCCCCTAGACGTTACGTAACGCTCAAGTAGCCATTTTATTCTTAAAGTCACAAATTTGTTGCGCAAAGTACCGGGAAGTCGCTAAAATACCAGTCACGTAACGCGTTGTTCAACCCCCCCTCCCCCCCCAAATTGCGTTACGTAATACTTGAACGCTCCCTTATCGGAAATTGAAAGTTGTGTTCTGTGGTTGCTACACCAGATTTTTGTGTCGACATATATTTAGTTGTATATTATAATTCAAGAAGTAAAATTTATAAACATGGAAAAAAATTTATATTTTGTAGCCATAGAAACCATTTCTCTTATATTTCCTATGAAGTACTATAGACAAATACGCGTATATGCACTTCCAGTATGTGCAAATAGCCTCAGCCTTTATTTAAATACAAAATATTAGACATAAATAAAAATAAAGCCAGTCAGTCCCTTCAATCAATAAATCGAATATAATTATAGGCCTATATGCTCTATATAATATAAATATTAAATAAATTGGGGAAATAAATGGGCCTCAGATGTCGAAACAAATGTTAAATAAAAAAAAAAAAAAAAAACAGCCCCAGAGCCGGTCTTGCTCTGGGTCATTATTCAATTCCTTTAAAAACCTTGAAAGACATTTAATTATAATATTCGAGTATATAGTGATACAATATAAACGTCTTGTCTATGTTTTGAATAGGAGGTTCAACCTGTCTGGACAGGTTTTGCCTGTGCTTATTATTTCACTATATAAAAATAATATAGGGAAAAAAAAGATATTTTAATCACGAGGATTTTATTATGATAAATGCAACAAAAAAATAATCTAAAATTTGTTTGGTTGGGGGAAGAAAAATTATGTGAGGAGAGGAATTCTAAAGAGAAATGAGCTAAAGAAAGAGAGAGAGAGAGAATAAGCTTCTAGCAAGAGAGAGAGAGAATTCGTGAGAGAGAATGATTTGAAATAATGAGGGATAATAATATTCATTTGAGTAAACTAATTAATTAGTTAATAAAAAATCTCAAAAGTTATATTCTTTTGAAAAAATGAACTTTCTAGTTTCGCTGTTCAATTGAATAAGATAATAGATAGATAGATATTAGATAAAATTCTTACAAACAAATCTTTAATACCAGTATTAATTTTAAAATATACTTCTATTTGCTTATTTATCTTATTTTATTATGATAAATGCAACAAAAAAAGTAATCTAAAATTTGTTTGGTTGGGGGAAGAAAAATTCTGTGAGGAGAGGAATTCGAAAGAGAAATGAACTAAAGGAGAGAGAGAGAGAGAGAATACGTGAGAGAATGATTTGAAATAATGAGGGATAGTATTATTCATTTGAGTAAACTAATAATAAAAAATCTCAAAAGTTATATTCTTTTGAAAAAAATGAACTTTTTAGCTTCGCTGTTCAATTGAATAAGATAATAGATAGATAAAATTCTTACAAACAAATGTTTAATTTCAAAATTAATTTTAAAATATACTTCTGTATGCTTATTTATCTTATTTTATTTAAATTTAATCAATTAATAAAGTAAAATACCTTTAGAAGTAAGGACGAAAGCGGGAGAACACAATCGTGCCAACACGATGACGCCATGTTGGTTACAAGCACATATACAAAAAACACAGACCCAAAGTAAACTGTATGCAGCCTCTAAGGCAACTGAACCTCGAGGCGTCTTGTATATGTTTATAAGGGAAATAGAGCTAGCTCAAGGATAGGCCCAGATTTATCCAATCATAGATGAAGATTGTATGAGCTAAGTTTCGAGTCTAACCTTTTTGGGGGCGGGGCTTTGATGACGTATTAATCAAAATCCCCCACTCCACCCTGGCCTTTCCCGGACATGACCTTGAAGCAATTATTGAAAAAATACACCAAAAAGCATTGCTGATATATGAAGGTCGCGCGTCAGGTTTAATTGCAGCGCCATTATTTATTAAAATAAAATAAATAGGATCCATTTTTTTAAATATTAAATTATTATACTGTATAGTAATTATTAATTTTTTTTATGATATAATTAAAATAAAATTGAGATATCCAAGATGATATCCAGAAAAACTAGTAAATAAAAAAATAAAAATATTTTTCCTGTTTTAGAAATAATTTATTTAACAGAAAAACACTACTTTCTCTCTATATATTTCATATATAGGGTAAGAGAAAGTAATAATTTAGCCTACTTTATTTAAATTTATTCAGGTTTCTATTAATATGTACATTATTAATTAAGTAGGTACGTAATGAGTTTATCAAAAGGTCTATGGTAATTATTATTATTATTTATTTTTTTTTTTAAGGCCATTTAGATCCCATCCCTATTTATTTCAAATGATTTGTAGTCAAATCAAATTAAATAAATTTTTCTCGCTTGGGACGGGAAGTGAACCCGGGATCCAGGGGCGGGAAGCTAGTGTCTTCTCTCTGAGACACGGGTCAAGGGCATTGCTAATTATAACAAAGTCTCAAATTACTTTCTCCCTGTGTTTTTTTTTTTCTAATTAAAAAAACACTCATACTTTTTTCCCATTCACACTCACACTCCCACACACAGTCTTTTCGGCATATTAGGCCAACCGTTATTAATGAATATATCAATTGGGCGTCCAGGCATTCTTATTTAAGGAATTTGGTTTCCAAATGGCTTAAATAAAATCATCGAGCTGCCTGGGATCCGAACCCACCAAGGGTCGCCCTTGGTATCACAAGGTAGGCGCGATACCAACTACACCATGCCCGAGGGCCTTTCTCCCTGTTAAAGATAATGAGGTCTATCTAAATTGCCTTAAATGCTGAGAAAGCCTTATAAAATTTCATATACTTAAAATGTATTTTGCTCTGTACAACTATAGGCCTTTCTAACCTCTCATTAAAAAAATAGTTACCTTGTCTGATTAAGTTGATTTGAACCTTGAAAACAAATATCAAGGCACCATAGAAGGTATTTAAGGATATTTTAAATTAGAAAAATATGACATAAAATTTCATTTAAGGCCTCAAACATGCTTAAGCTCATAAGATTTGTCTTGGTCTAATATGAGAGACCACAGAGAATTGAAGAAAAGTTCATATCACTTTCATTTGCAAAGAGATAATTAAAAGAAAATCCCAATCAAATATAAGAAAATTTATAATCTTATTAAAAAAATTAATTAAAAGCGAGTTTAGTTCAATATAGAGAGATTCGTAAATGTAATTCTTGTAAGCGCAATTAAAGTCTTAAATGCAATATCCATTGGATAATCCCATCCAGAAAGCCCTTTACTAATTATGCATGGACACGCAGACCTGCTCTCTTTGAGAGCAGCCAATATTGAATTAGCTTATCACTACGACTGCGATTTGGATTGATATGAAGAGGGGACAGATGGAGAAATATTAATATATTCACTTGTAGGCTTTAACTAAATCAGAAGCAGGGATTAGGTGATTTTTTTTCTATTGAAATAAATGGAAATGTTTAGTTCGCCACCCTTCAAATGTGATGGTGATCCCATATTTGACGTCCATATTAGCTCACTTTGGGAAAACAAAATCTGGATATTAGCATTTAAGTCGAAAGGATTGCGTGCCTAACAGAGAGATCCGGTACATTTCTATTATATTGTAATTTAGGGCTACTTGTCAAATTTGACAAGCTTATATATATCATGGCTTAAATAAAAAAACAAAAAAAATGTTCTTAAATTTATTAAGAGAAAAATCTCTCCCCTACTTTATATAACAAAAACCACGCGAGGCTATTTTTTTTTATATGTGACTGTTGAATGTGATTTTTATATTCGTCGGTAGGTGAGCCTCTACTAAAAAAATTAATATTCCTGAAAAAATTAATATTCCTGAGATCCCCAAAGAAGTGTTTTTGTTTTTAATTCCAATACTTGTAGGCTATCAATAATCATCAAGTGAATTTAAATTCTATTGTTTCGATACATGAAACAATTTATTTTCAAAATGAAATAAATTACCATCATCATCATATACCTAATATAGACATATAAACGTCGGTTCTGAAATCAGATTAAAAATTATTAATTTCCCTAGTAGAATATTTGAATTATTGAAATAATATAAATTTTGATTGTACCGAAAATAAAGATTTTTTTTACAGAACAATGCGTAGCTGTTGATTAAATATACTAATATATAAAGCGCGAACCACTGACTTCCGTTTTATGTGCCTGTTTACCACTCTCTCTGGCTGATTGGTTAGAGTGAGAGGAAGCGGAGGCAGAGGCCATACATTTCTACATAACTTCTACGTATATAATTATATGAGTCCGTTTCTCACGTTCTGTTTGACCAACTTCCAATTAAAATTTTCAAACGAAATTGTCCACTCTTATAGAGGAAAAATACCATTTTTTTTTTTTTATTTATTTATTAATAAGAAATATATCGACGTTCTAATTAGTAAAGTGCCTAACTCCATTTTACTTTCTCGTACCCTATATATGAAATATATAGAGAGAGAAAGTATTGGTTTCATGTCAAAAATTCGATGTCGAGATTTTGATGGATCTTCACGTTTTGAGGTCCCCTGAATCCAAAAAGTGGTTTTCGCGACATGGTCTGTCTGTCTGTCTGTCTGTCTGTCTGTCTGTGTGTGTGTGTGTGTGTGTGTTCAATTTTAAGCATGAAGGAATTGAGCTAGGAGGCTGAAATTTTATATTTAAGTTAAACACCCCCGGGACCGACAAAATAAGCTTTTAATCAAAATCGGCCAAAAAGTACTAGTACTTTACTGATGTACTTTTTCAGTTTTTTTCGATTTTCTCAAAATTCGCTCTAACGATTTTGATTAAAATTCAAAAATCAATTATTTTTTAGATGCTCTTTCAAATGTATATTCTCGTTTTGCCCTCAAAATTGTTTGAAGCACACTTTACTCTTGTGCTTCATAGGAAAGATAGGAGAAATAAATGGTTGCCATGGTAACCGAATTTAAATCTTTTCTTTTTATTAGATTAAAAATCAATTATTATTTAAACGCCCATTTTTTTTTTCGGAGAAAACATATCTCTCTCTCTCACAAAACTATCTTCTCTCTTTCTACGCGTTTTAAATTTTTCTACCTTATCTTCGCATTTGACCAATGTTAATTTCCTATAGGGATTTGTATGTTAATTTCGATTCAAAAGGGGGTCCCCTTTGGAACTTTTTACGCATTTAAAATTTTTTTTCCAATTCTTATGAAATTTTGTATTTATTTACGAATCTATATTGTGTATAAAATGTCCAAATATGAGATTAAAATTTTGAAAAATAACCATAGTTTATTTGAAGCAGTCAACATTTAAAATGCAAGTTTGAAACTAAGGTGCTATGGAAAACTAAATATATCTCGACACAAAAATCTGGTGTGACCAGCACAGTGCACAACTTTCTCTTACCGAAGGGTAAGAGAAAGTTGTGTGCTGTGCGCCAGTCACACCAGATTTTTTGTTTATTTTTCAGGAGAGTCAAAAAACATTTTATTGTCATTGTTAGAGCCAATGTTTTTTTTTTTTTTATTTCGCCCGAGAGCCAATGTTAAAAACATTTCGTGGGGCAATTTTTTCGAATTGAAAAATTTGAATTACGCTCTTACCCAGTTCAGGGCATAAGGAGAATATTTTTCAACAGAAAATACAAAAAAAATGATTTTCGAAAAAAATTGGAGTTAGACACTTTTCTACTGAGCGCGTCGATATGTGATACGAATAAAAAAAAAAAATAGCTTGGCAGAATATTCGCATTTGAAAAATGCTTATTTTTTATATTAATGAATAAATGAAAAATAGAGAACTTATGATTACAAAATTTAAATTAATAAAAAAACATGTAGGCCTATATCCATCAAAATCTCGACATCGAATTTTTGACATGATCGCAATACTTTCTCTATATATTTCATATATAGGGAAAGATAAAGTAAAAATAAACATATTTTCATTATCCTTGTCTTTTTTTTATTTAATAATTTACTTTCTTGTTTTTTATAAGACCTTTTCGGCATCGGAGGACATTTATTGAATACATTCTGTTCATATTTATTTGGTACACTATCCTAAAATTTTAATCTCTACATCTTTTATTAAATGTAATTCTTAACAAAACATATTTAAATTACTGATAGAAATCGGGAACAAAAGGATTTATTTATTTTTTTATTGTAATTTTCAAAAAAAAATCCCCTTGATATAAATGTTTTAATGAAGTCATAATTATTTATTAATCAACAGAAATATCAGTCAGATTTACTTAATTGTTCTATCATTTCAATCTTAATTTATTCAATTGATGCCATCTCTTTCTTATTTATAAATTAAGAATAATACTATATAAAAATAAAGTATTAGATAAGAAAACATTGCGTGAATAAACACTTTAAGTTTGCTTTATTAATGTTATAAAGGAGAATTTTAAAATCGTTTACCTTAAAATAACAAAAAAGGTTTGTTTATGGTTCATTTCCCACTCACGGTAAATATTTTAGACATAATTAATCAGAAGCAACATTTAAAATTAAATTTTAACCTGATTTATTAAAATAAAAAATAGATGCAAGTAATATTTTTGTTTAAAGTATATTTCACTTCAAACAAACAAGAGAGCGAAATTTTGCTGTCATCGATCCAGATTCATACATAATAGATAAAAAGATTTAGGAAGGTTTTAAATAAATAAATATAGTCTTAAAAAATAAATAAACAAAAAGAGTAAAACAGTCGTAAAAAATTCGAAAATGGAATTCCATTATTGATTTATTTCAAATGGATATTTATTATCAATATCTGATTATGATAATATGAAAGTTCATTGAAAAGAAAAATAAATTTCAATTTGCATTAATCGAGGAAGAGAGAGTAGATGGAAATTTTAATGATGTATGAAAAACGGGTAAATGCAAAAGAAGGGAGACTCTAATTATGATTTGCGATCCCGATGTCATCGTTTTAGAAATGAATGGCATTTGGTTTATTGCCTTTTTTTTACGGATTTGAAATTTTAGAGATAGTGTTGGTTGGGTTGCAAATTAAATCGATTACTATTTTTCAAATATGATGATTATAATGGAAAAAGATTTTCCAGATTAGTTGGTTTACATTTGCATTAATATTTCGTCTATTTTTTAATGGACCTAGGTTTGATTAGCGTTTGTATTTTATGCATAGACATAAAATACAAATAATAAATACACCGGGGAGTTAAAAAATTTTTTATAAAAAATAGCAATTATTACTTTTTTTTTTTTAAGTATAAAGAAGGTTTAATTTATGAAAAAAAATTTGATTAAATCTTTGTAACGAAGTTTATATTTACAATCTTCTTTATGGAGTTATAATTTTATTATTATGGGATTTTTTAATTATAGACCACATTTGTATTTATATTTATAATAAATAATTAATACCAAATGTGGTCTATAATTAAAAACTCTCATAATAATAATAACAACACAAAACACAAAAGCTTTAATAAACATATTAGAGTTATAATTTATTAAAGTAGAAACACAACTGTACTAAGTAGGACCAAGAATCAAATACAAAAAATTGAGAGGGCAAATATCGTGTATAATTGACAATTTTGCCCTGATGAAGGTCGTGATTGGCGACCGAAACGTCAGCAAATAAAAAATTAAATAAAAGATTTTTTATTTAATCTCCTGGCTGCAAAGTCCCTGCGAATCCTGAGTATATTTTTACTTTTTTTAAGAAAAATTATGGTTGCGTTTTCTTCAAACTTTCATTCCTGATACAAATTCCACCAGCCATATTATATTAATATTTAATTATATAGTATAAGATATAGCATTAGAAGATTGATGCTCTTAAAATGAAGCCTTTATAATTTATTAATATTTACAAATTTATATTCATTATTTAAAATGATTGATTGATGAACTTGAAATAGTATTAGTAAAGTTTTAATGATAAAAATAAAAAAAATATTTAGAAAAAAAAGTGATAATTATGATTAATTTCTTTTTTTTTATTAGATTTTTATTTTGATCAAATTAATTCACTTTTAAATCAAATCGGCAATAAAAATTCACCGGTATGAGATTTGCGTCAAAAATTAATGTCTAAAATGAAGTAAGCTTTCCAAAGGAATTATGATTTGCGATTCTAAAATAGTCTTTCTATCTCTCTCTCTTTCTCTGACGCTTTGAGCAAAAGATTTTTTTTTAAGGCATCCAACGGACACACAGAGAAAAATCAAACGAACTCAGGAGAAAGAAATTGTATGTAAGCAAGCAAAAAAACTGGCTGTCCATCCCGACCGTTTGGAAGTCTTCCAATTCTTTTCATACTTCTCGAATATATATTATATCTAACTACCAAAGAGAATTCAATTCATTAAAGAATTTTTTTGAATTATTTATTTTTATTTTTGGCAATTTCTGTCTAAAAATATTATAATGTATATTTGAAGAAAAAAAAATCATTTATCTTCATTATTCCAATTAACAACTTGATATTTAACATAAAGAATGTCATTATTGTCTAGATCAGTGGTTTACAAACTTTATGTTACAAAGCCTCCCTTAAAAATATTTAATCATATGACGCCTCCCCCCTCTCCCATTTTGTAAAATAATACAAAAACCAAAATTTTGTATGCTAAAAAATATAAATTTATATAAAGCGGAGTAAAAAAAAAAAAAAAATTCTAGTCATATGCAGCCAAAATTATTGTGACGTTTCGGCCTTCTTAAGAGCCGGAGGCGAGAATAAATGAAATTTTAATTTCAAAATTAAAATTGTCATTTTCAACCAAAATTTTCATTCAAAATTAAAATTTCATTTATTCTCGCCTCCGGCCCTGAAGATGGCCTAGTCTAGTGGCCTAAACGTCACAATAAAAGAAATAATTTTGGCTGAGTTTGGAAAATTGCTCGCTGTGTCTATCGCCTCCCCTTAGACAAGTCCGCGCCTCCCCAGAGAGGCGCGCCTCACAGTTTGGAAAACGCTGGTCTAGATGGACTTTTTTTTAATTAACGCTCAAATAGACTAAATAATGCAGTCAATATATCGTTTAAAATGACAAATTTGCGAGATGAGTTTGTGTTTGATTGGGCAAAAATTGCTCCCCCTGGAGTCGAACCAGGACCTCCACGCTTTCGAGGCTGGCTGGCAGACTACCTTTATTATAAGTCCTTTATCAGTAGTAATTTATTATTATTATAACTTTCTCTTACCTATATATTTAATATATAGTGAGAAAGTACACTAGAACCTCGTTCAACGAGCACCCCTCATAACGAGTAAATCGTATAAAACAAATTGTAAAAGATTGACTTGCTTAACGAGCGACATTTCTCATAACGAGTGGCGAGGAGAGCGGAAATTTCAGATTGTGAGCATGTCAGTCAGTCTGTGTCATTGGTGGGACAGTTTTATGGGAAGAATGTCATTGTTTCGTTTTTCGAGTATGATTCTGGAACGAATTATGGTCGTTAAGTGAGGTTCCACTGTATTATTATTGTTATTATTTTTTAAAAGTTAATAATTTTTTATTAATGATCGTTTAATAGAAATAATCAATAGAAACAATTCAGTCTTCTTTTGTTCCCATGTCTGAAATTTTCTCTCTCTCTCTCTCATAGTCTACTCTGTGAATTTATAATTGTTTTATTTCATATAAAACAAAAAAAAATACAATTATTTGATTCATTCATCCAAAAACGCCCGGCCTCACACGCAACCCGCAATGCATGTTAAAAAAAAGCTCTTGCTTCCTGATCTAAGATCCGTCTTGATTGATAAAATGTATTTAATTAATTTTGTGAACGTAGCCCGTATCACTTGAGATGACATATAGTATAAGAAAATCACAAATTTATTACCACGAATAAATCAATCGGGTTTTTAAACTTATTATCTTCTTGAGGACTTTTTATTAAAAATTGTCTTTCTCGAAATTAAAGTTTCCTTGGGTTGTTTTTAATATATTTAACATTTTATATTTAATCTCCATTCTTTCTTGTTGGAGTTATTTTTATATAGACAGAATTCCTTTGCCCTTAACTAACATTATATAAAAGTAGAGATTTGTGACATCAATCATTCAGAAAAATGACATAATTAAAGAGTTTGATGGAAAAACTTTTGTGTGATTGATTAGAGAAAGAGATAAAATATAATTTTTTTTTAATGAAGGCAATAGATATGATTAAAAAATTATATTTGCTATAAAAAAAGATCAATCTTATTAATATCATTATTTTATTATATTTTATAGAAAATTTTGCTACTACATACTGTATCAAGATCAACTTTTGTTTTAATAAATTAAATATTAAATTTATATTTTCTTATATGCATATTTAAAAGAGATAAAATCATAAGTTTATTATTGTTTTTATGTAACTTGTATATGAATATTTGATAATCTAGAAGATTGCTTTTCAAACGTGTTTTTATGATTATCTTAAAAGGACTGTTGGTCAATAGTGGGAGGAGATAATAAAATTTTAATATCTGATATTCAGTAGTTAACTAGGCTAATAGAGTCTTTTATAAAGGTCCATTGTATATAAAGAGAGACTATTAGAAATTAGAATGTATAAGCATTGGATGCTCCAATTTGTAGAATCAACATACGCTTATAAAGGTTTTGTTTAAATCTAATTTTAGATTTTTTTGGGAGGGGGGACTCTTTTATTAAGATTCTTATGCTATATTTTCTTTTTTACATGTAAAAGTATAAACTTAGCCGATTATTTAGATAATATAAAAAATCTGGACTGAATGGTTCTACAACACTATTGTTCTGTGCTTCTCACACCAGATTTTTTGTGTCGACATATTTAGTTTCCGCCGATATATCAAAATTCAAGATATAATAAAATTTATAAACATGGGAAAATATTTATATTCTGTTTCCTATCTTGCCTATAAAGTACAAGAGTAAAGTGTGCTTCAAAAGATTTCAAGTGTAAAAAAAGAATATATACATTAAAAAATAATTTTAATCAAAACCGTTGGAGCGATTTTTGAAAAATCGTAAAAACCTGCTTCAGTAAAGTACTAGTACTTTTTGGCCGATTTTGTTGAAAAGCTTCGAAGCTTCCCGTGCCAGGGGGGTAACTTACTTAAATATAAAATTTAATCCTCCTCGTTTTTGAGATATTTTGTTCACAGACCCACACATACACATACAGAGCCGGGACCGACTTTTTTTGAACTCCGGTGACCTCAAAACATATATTTCCATCAAAATCTAGTCATAAATTTTTTATATGAATCCAATACTTTCTCTCTCTACATAATATATACATATATAGGTAAGAGAAAGTAAAAATAAAATAAGCAATGTAAAAATATATGGTGATTAGTAAATATGTTTTCATAAATAAAAATTTCATCAACATTTTTTCTCTAATTCTTTAAGACAATTCTATAGAATAAAGAGAAAGAGATGCACCATTCTATAGAAGGATTTCTATCTTAATGAATTTGACAAGAAAAAAAAATATTTACACGCTTCTTTATGAATGAAAGGCTACGAGTCGAAATGTAGAATAGGTTAGTATTCTAAAAATAATAAATAAATACCGAAAGAGTAAGATATGAAAATAAATTATTTGTTGGAGTTAAAAAGGACGTAGGCCTTAACATAAGCTATGTGTTTGAGATGACTGTCTAGAAAACACCTCAAGTAGGAATTGGAAAACCAAGTTTATATAAGTTAAATTGAGAGTTATAAAAATAATCTTGGTCAATGGTGGAGGGATCAAGTGCCTCTAGCTTTCTTCCCCTTTCCTCAGGCATTGGTTAAAAATATTAAATTCTTTTCATAATTACTATGGCGTCTTTAAGAGGGCGATGCATTACAGCAGCTCCTAGTTAGTAGATTACAAACGAACTCGACATGAAATGTTGGCTGCCTTTCATTTATTTAAAGATATGGACGCGCTTCTCATTTATTTATTCTTTATTATGTTGTGTATAAAATAATACTGTTCTTATATATATCTTGATTTCATTAATTTAATATTGACAGTAGTCAATACAATATTTATAAATAAGCCAAGGATTGCATAAGTTAGTGTTTGATTAATTAATAATTCAATATAGACAACTTATTAATGGATTTATAGATTAGATTGATCTTGAGTGGACCACACATGTTTAGTTATTAATTTGTAGAGTGATTTAATATCTGAGCATGACTAGAGATTTAAACTCTATAATAAATAGAATCAATAGTGAGTTTGGGTTGCCTACTTTCCTACAACCAAATTAAAATAAAATAAATTACGCATCCCTTGGTAATATTAAAAAAAAAAAATTAGATTAAAATTACTTTGTTTGCTTTTATATGTCAAGGACTCAAAAAAAAATTTACTCTTAACGATTAAGAAAAAAAAAGATAATTAAAAGAGAAAACAAACATGAATTTATCAAGAAAGTCTTTTTTACCTTTTTCTTTTTATTTTTAATAAAATCAAATTTATTTTTGAGATGAAAAAGCAAAGATGTCTTTTTTTTAATAAAGGCGAAAGTGACGTGTTTCTAATGAACAAGTGCACCGAGCGTGGCTCATTTAACCCAATTTGAATTGGAGAAGCACACGACAAGTCCTCTTTCCCTTATACCCTCATTTCTTTGAGAGGACTCCGCTATAGAGAGGAAAATATTTTTTTTTTTTTTTACGTTATTTTTCTTCTCGAGTAAATTCAGAATAAAATTATAGAATTGAAAAATAGAATCTGTAAATTCTTTTAAAAATTGACAGATATTTATTTACTCTTTTCTGACAATTAAGAAAGAAAGAAATTTACAAAATTAATTTTACTTCTTTACAAATAATTATCGATTTTTTTCCAAAGCCTCTCTGCGTATCTCTCATTGCCTAAATATTGGAGGAATAGAATGGAATAGATAGTTTCCTGGTCTCTATATTTCCCTACTGTCATCTATAGACCTACAGTATTAAGGCTTCTAATGATTGAATATGGCCTATATTCAGCCTATATATACAGTATATATAAATCGCTTGTCTTTCCATTTGTCCCCTTGGATGTTAAACAGAGATGGAGGTTTCAAGGCAGTCGAAAACTCAAGGTCATCCCTGTCAGCTAATAATTTTACTTGAATCCCCTCTTGAATTTTACTTACCACCCCCCCCTCGTTCAAAATGTCTCCACGGGGCTCGTGGAAAAATCGAAATTTATATACATTTTAAAAAATTTTCATAAAACATTTCCCATTATAATTTTAAAATATGTTAATAAGGGGGGGGGGGAACCTCCCATTGAAAAATAATTAAATACTCCCCTTTGATGCTTGCCACTTTTATCAGGGGTCACGGGTTCACATCCACGACAAAAATTCATTTCAATTGAGTTGTCTATCAATCAATTTAAATAAATAGGGACGGGGTTTAAATGGCCTCAGATGCCGAAAAGAGTTTAAAAATAATCTAAAATTGCTGGTTCCCTTTAAGGCGATTGCCTACTCCGCCAAATGGGTAATCTGGCATGTCTACGTAAGCTTCAGGAATTTTGAAAAGAAATTTTATACTTTAAAGAGGGCCTTCTAAAAATTACATTTATTTCGAAATTCCTATTACCTACTGAGTTAATTAATTGTTTGAAGTTCTCTCCATTGAAAATGTATGTGGAGGATCAAGTGTTTAAATTAGGCCTTTCTGGTTCAAATAATTAAATCAATCCAAAGAGAACATCTTAAAAATTACAAGAAAGATAAATCTATAAGGTTCCCAAAGGGGAAATTAAAAATAAAAGGGTCCAGGGAGGGACGAAATTAAAAAAAAATAAAATTGAATAAAATTGATATTTGTTTCATATTAAAAATTCCAAGTTAATTAGAATTTTTATATAAAGATAGTAAATTTCTTAATAGATAAATCAATAGAATTTAATGTACGAAACAATAGATAATAAATTCTCTGACTCTTATTCATTCATGTTTTATACTCAGGTGTTTAGTTCGGTTATGAAGCATGAGGCACTTTGCCAAGAGATTTAGATTTCTAACCATATTTTGGCTCTAATTTAACATCAAATTCATCATATAAAGTTATTAATATTTATAAGCAATGAATGTTTTGCATTTTATAGCAATAAATATTAAGAGAAGTTGACTAAAACAAAAAATTACATTATCATATCGGATAGAATTTTTTTTTTTTTTTTTGAAAATATATTCAAAATACACGTGAAGAATTGATCTATGAATTTCATTCTTTTTACCCTAAAATAATCCCTTTGGAGTGGCTTTTTCTTTTGAAGATGTGTGATTGAATATTTTTTTTTAATTTCATATTTTTTCAATCATTTATTGATTAAAAATAAAAGACTAGGAAAACTTTTAGCAAAAAAAGAGAGATATGATAACGATAAAATATGACCAAATTTATATATTTCTAAAATTGATAAATAATCTCATCACACAAGTCTTTTGTATTATACAGTATTTTAAATAATTTTTTCATCAAAATGATTACATTTTTTTTTTGCCTCCCACCCTCAAAAAAAGACTATCTTTTATAATTCCAATCCCCATGGTTCAAAAACAATTAAGGATTCATCAACCAATTTTACTTTTTTTTCTCCCCTTTTATAATAAAGATTTATTACAATAAAGAGATTAGTTTTATAAAACTGGACATTTTAAAATTATCGAATTGTTTATTCCACAATGGCGCTTGTAATTTGTCAATATGAAATAATTTATTTATTAAAATATATATAGAAAACGATATAAATTTAAGTGTTTCATTTTAAATGTACATTAATCGGATTAGGGGTTAATTAATATTCGATATATAAAAATAATCCCTGAATGAAATATATTATTTTTACAAATGATAAGGGACTATCAGTTCTGAAGATCATTATTTTGGAAAATATGGGGAAAAACAAGGAGAAGAGGGGAACGAGGAAGAGGGAGTGAGAAAGTGAAGATTGTGGTTTGGGGAAGATAGAGAGGGAGTTGTTAATCAGGGAGGTCATGGGGAAAAGGAAGAATGAAATTGATTTGTTTGTTATGATCTGAAAGTAGGGATGTGGAAGATTTGTGTTCGGAATATGTTGATTGGGGGGATATGATTTTAATTCGGAGAGATTGAATTAATATTGAAGAGATAGTGAATTCTTTTCTATGATAGTGATGTGGGAGATAAGGGTAGAATATATATTAATTGACTGTTTGGGAGAGAGTTTTGAGGTGGAATATTAAAGGGTTTGGGTTTAGAGGTTAGGAGTTGTTGGGAGGATTTTTTGATAGAAAATTTTGGTTAAGAAGAGATGGGTGAAGATCGTGTTTCAGTGTTTGATGAGGTTTGTTATGGGGGGTTTTTGAGGGGGTGGTTTTTGGGGGGGGACATTATATATGTTTGTAATCACCATTAATTTATTTGATTTAATTATGGTTATGGTTTCTCGCTTTTTTGTTTTTAAAATAGTTAATAATCATGCGAATGTTAAATAAAAAGTTAAATAAATTTAAATAGAGATATACAGTATATTAATAGTTCTCTTTTACTTTTTTAACATTCGAAAAAAGATTTGTATTGTATTTTTAATTTTAATATCTTGATATGATGTATATATCCTTTAAATTGATAGTGAAAAATTTTTGATTGTTAATATCCGAGCAAAATACTCTGGTTGGAAAATCAATTACTATTTCAAATGAATAAGTTCTGAGAGTAACAAAAACCAAATTGTGGCTTTTATCCTATTTTGGGACATTCAGGTAACAGGTGGATGCCAGCTCAAATTATGGACTCCTTAGTAGGGGAGTAGTGTTGTTAAATTATAAGAATTTTATTTCATTGAGGAATATTATATTATCTAAATATAAAGCTCAATATTATATACGTTGTATAAATCGGGCTTTTCGTTGCTTGCTAGTTTCCAAAGCTTACTGGGGCGCAAGGAAATTTGGTAACAATTTAGATTACCCGTATACAACAGGGGTTCCAAGCCTGGAACATCGGTTGCAAAGAATTTTAATTGGTCTTTAAGTGGCGTCAGTGTTTTTAAAAAGTAATTTTCGATTGTTCTCTTCAAAAAACAAAACAGACCCCAAATCTGATACAATTAAATAATCTTATTTTTTAAACCTAATGATTTATCATACTATAATATAAAGCGCTAGCCACTGACTTCTGTTATGTTCTTCTTTACCACTCTCTCTCGCTGATTGGCCAGAGACAGAGGAAGTTGAGTCAGTGAGGAAAATTTAAAACTTTAAAATTTTGCACCGAAGGCGAAATTGTAAAATTTCCAAACAGTGAGCAAGAATAAATTTGATGCATTTGCTCACCCAAGGCGCGTAAGGGAGTCTAGGGGGCGCAGCCCCCTGGCAAATGGAAAAGCCCGCCAAAGCCTTTAAAATTAAGAGCGCGTTGGATAATGATCACGTACGCACTTACAAGGAGAGGTAGGCTATAATTGATAATTTTAAAATCAATGTTTTGGTTGAAGGGCGTCGCAGGTTTTTGAGGGGGGGAATTGCAGGGGGGAAGTCACTTAGATAAGTTAAAAAAACGTATTTTGATATTAATAATGTTATACATCTCTTAGTATTTAAAGCTTTCTCACCGCGGCAAGGTGGATGTATACTGTGAAAGGTTTTTTGTATTTTTTTTTGTTTTATACATTTTTTGTATCATTTAATTTTCCAGGGGGGGCAAGGCGGTTGCCCCCCTGGACCCCATGTTTGGTTGTATATTCTAAAACCTTCTTCAGGATTTGAAAGAAAAAAAGAAGACAAATGTTTTTCCTCATTAATAATATTAACAATAAAAATAAAATTATTATTATCCGATAAAATTCATGAGCCGGTTCAATTATGTTATTGCAATACTTCTATGGTATGTCATACAACACACAAAAAAGGGGATCAATGTTTTGCTTAACTTGTTCATGTTTTCCTCCCTCGACATGTTCAAACTTTGACCCGATAATGCATTTTTAAGCATTTTGCCTAACTTCGGAGTTGGTTGAAATTTGGTGTTGGTGGCATATTTTAACAGAGAGAGAGGGATTTGGAATTCAAAATTAAGTGAAAATAAAAAAGAGATACGAAGTTCAATTTTCGAAAGATTTTTTCCATTCTATAAATTAAAAAAAAAAATTATTTATTTATCAATCACGAAGTCTCCTGATGTGTTGTTTTAAAAATATATTAGAAACAAAAAAAAAAAAAAAAAACTTTTGAGATGATAGGAGGAAACTTTAGAAGGAAGACACGAATGCAAAGGAGACACAAAGTTGAATGTGAAAGAGTGTTTATCTCTTTTCTTGTCTTATAAAATGATAACAAGAAAACTTTTAGCAAATAAAAATGTTTTATCGTCTTGAAAAAAATAAAAGAATGATTGAATAATAATTTAAAGTATCTACATTTTGTATTAAAATAATTATATGGTTCAAACCAGATTATATAAAAAAATGACAATTAGGTCCAAAAGAATTCAGTGCAAATTCCTAATGTCCCTGCAAATCCTAATTACCTATTAACCTCTTCTCTAAATCACTATCCTTAGAATTTTGAGATTAGGCTACTTCATGTTCTGTTAGGAAAGATAATTTGCTATTTTAATTGGATACTTTGCTTTATCATTTATGGGAATCACAAAACTCATAAATAATAATAATAGGTCAATGAATTTAGGAACCTATAGACTTGAATTTACGGTTGCAGCAAATAATTAACAAAATAATATGGTCGGATTTAATGATACCATATTTATTTAAAAACATCAAGTTATTTTATTATTAAAAAAAAATAAAAAATGAACAATTTTTATCAGCTCAATTTCAGATTCAAGAAGATCAGAATTTTTTTTTAGGGTAGGGCTACTCCTTAATATATCTGGAAACAATAAGTAGGCTACATATAAAAGGAAATTATATAGTACAAATATAAAATCAAAGCAATAATAATACTGTACTACCGGTACTCAAAGAAGTAAAATTTGTTATTAATTAATAATAAACAGGACTAATTATAAATAAAATAGCAGATATTTAAAGTGAACGAAAAAATAACTTTATTTAAAGGTTTTCTCACGTCATAAGAGGGAGGGCCTTTTTTTCAAGCTAATAACAAATGAAAAATGAAAAAGGCAAAGCTTAGTAAGAAGCAGAACTTGAAAGACACAATTTTTTTGGTATCTGAGGACTTTTAGACCCAGTTATTTCAATTGATTGGTATCCAATTAAATTGAAACAAATTTTTCGCCTTGAACGCGGTGCGATCCCTCAATCTTTGGCACCAGAAGCTAATGCTCTACCTCTGAGCCATAGGTCATGAGCACAGCCCACCTTCGCCTTTCCTTAAGGCGGCTACACAAGTAACTGCAAACTTGACAAGCATGCATGTGCAATCTTTTTGTACAAGAAAACTGTAGCGCCTATAGTTACGTGTGTAGCCGCCTTTAGACATGTACGATGATTCTATATAATGCAGGCGTTTCACGATCGTTATTATTAACATTACTAAGACATTATCCCCCATATTTTAGAGTAATTATAAAAGAATATCAAAAAATCCGGATTTTCATCATTAATGTTTCGCATTCCAAATTTTGTCAACTTAGACGATCATTATTAATGATCGTGTAACGCATGCATAAGAGTGCAAAATTTCATTTTGAAATTCCATCAGGAAGGAAGATGGTTACAAAGCATGATAGACAGATGGGATCTCTGCAATTATATAGAGTGCATTTAGAAGATTATGGAGAAATAATTAAAATTATTTTAAGATTAAATAAAAACAAGTTCCTCTCTGTATCCCACCCCATCTATTATTTTTCGTACCGGATTAAAGATTTGCTTTTAGTTAGTTAATGTTGTGATTTTATCTCTTTCAAATCTGGACACATTAGTAATTAATTATCTCCGGACGTATACCATGGTTAGATAGATGGCTGCATGTATCAGACAAGCAAAGCTCTACTTCCAAGGCATGTTTTCCAATAAATCAAAGTTACTTTGAAAACATACCTAGGGAGAAGATCCCTTTGGTTTTATGTAATTGTAAAGGAGAGAGAAAAAGGGAAAGTTGATTGATTTTGCCCATGACCCGTCCCACCCACACTTCTAGGGATGTTGCGAATGATGTCGTGGTTGTCGGTTGTCGTATGTGATGACGTCAGACTCCCCACGTGGACGTCGCGAAGTTTATTAATACCAATTTCCTCGGTGCCCCGGAGAAGCGCCGAGCGCTCTCTTGTGCATTATTTGGCAATCGCCCGCCTCGTAGACAAATGATGTCCGGCACGGATAGGATCTCTTCAGCCTCATGTAGTTTCAACGCGGACTCTTTTGCGAGAAGATCGTTAGTATATTTTATAAATTTTGACAAGAGTGTGCGAAATGTTTTTGAACTTTGTGTCATTTTGGTGACGAGATTAAGGAGGTCAGTTTTCATAAAATTACTATCATCTAAAAATCAGTAAGCTCAAATTATTGCTAATTGTAAATTTGTTTTGATTTTTGATTAAAAAATAAATAATTCAATATTTATAAAAATAAATAAATTTCAAAATATTAGCCTTAAAAAAATACCTAGAAAGAGAGGGTTATGATCAGATATCATTAATCCAAAAATTTTATTCATATTCAAAGAGTTAAAATAATATTAATAAATAAATAAGCATATAGGACATACAGTATATAGTTGGTTTAAAATGGCTAAAATCTCTTAAAAGTTACACAAATTATTTATGCTTTTTTATTTATTCAAAAAAAATTTAATAAAAGCTCTTGCAGCTTCTTTTGGTTCGTTTAATTTATTAAGTTAAAATATAATATAAAAGATATTCTTTTTCCTCTGAATCTCTAAGAGGCATGATATTGTCACAAGTTATTGATCACATTCTAACATAAGATTACAGAAGGTAAAAAAACTGAAAAAGGCTTGGATTATGAATAAGTTTTTTAAAAATATGCCTTCTTTCAAAAAATAAAATAATCGAGTCTGCATATCTGCATATAAACATTCAGTATAATATTAACATATCATGTAATCATGTCTAAATATTATTGGAATTCCCGAGTTCTTACAAAATCACAATAACAGCAAAGCCTATTTCTTTTTTACTATTTAAACATTTCTTCAAGTCTTTGTTTGTTTGTTTTTTCTCTTTTCGGCTTATGTGCCATTTAGACATATAAATATAATAAACAGTATATAATATTTATTAGATATCTGTTAACGGTACATTTTCTTTTAAAATCGTTGTACAAAACAATAAGAAAAGAGACCAGATTACATTGATTGATTTGAGCAGCTATTAATAAGCTAATAATGTTCAAATCATTAGTGTAAAACAAGCATAATATTCCAGGAGGATAGTAGCATGATTTGAAGGATGATTCTTAAATAAAGCTAAATCGAGCGTCTCAAAGATTTTTATTTATCGATTGAAGCCTTCACACTGTGCTTAATAATTATAATTTTTTTAAATGAAAATCACCCACTTTGTCAAAAAAAAAGAAAATGTATACAGTAAAATGTCAAAGAAAAGTAGTTTGGGAGTAAAATGTTTGTTGTTTGGACAAAATCCTTACTTCAACAATTTTAAATCTTCACCAAGAGTACAATCAATTTGAGAGATATGATGAAGAGAAGTCACATGTCTCAGTTTAAATATGCAAATGGCACGAAATCAGAAAATTTGTTTGTAGTGGAGGACCAACCTAATTCAAGACCTTGGTTTTCTCATAAAATCTTCTATAAATAATGTAAACATGATTATTTCAAAGAAAACAGGGAGGGAGTAGTATTTCCTGAGAGCGCCCCTGCAAACATATTGAACTTTGAGTCATTAAGAATGTGGAGGAAAGATCTAAAGTGCAATAGAAATCGTAAATTATCACATGTGTAAATAGATGAAGATAGAGGACAGCCTAGTACTATTATTGAGAAGGATGTTGATAAATAAAAATTTGGAGATGATTATCAGGCCATTTTATTCGACTATATTCACATATACCGGGAGGAAAAGATTCGAATAAATTGGCCTGATAATCATCTCCAAATTTTTATTATCAACATCCTTCTCAATAATGTGGAAATATTAGTTGGGAATCATATTCCTTTTTTCAGTTAGCAATTATCAATCTCGTGTTTACTTTCTCTTGCCTATATTTATGTCGAAAATTGTAGGTCGAGATTTTGATGGAAGAACAGGTTTTGAGGGTCCTGATTCCAAAAATGAGAAACAAGAAAGAAAAGAGTTATTTGAGATTGAAATTTTATATTTAAGTTTTTCTTCTGGCACTTGAAAATAAGAAAAACGAATACTAGTACTTTACTGAAGTACTTTTTCACATTTTTGATTTTCTAAAAATTAGATCTAACGATTTTGATTAAAATTCATAATAAATTATTTCTTCTATGTTTATAAATTTTACATTTTTATTTCTAATGTACCGTACTGTCGGAAACAAAATATATCGCCGGTCTAGTACAATACCTGAAGAAAAAATAATATTGATATTGAGAGTGGGAAAAAACCTTTCGGAATTTATACAAGTTCTATAATTGTGATGAAAATTTCAACAATCGGCTAACGCAGGCAACGGTTATGAACGGAAAGGAAAAGCAGAAACTTTAATCGGCTCTCCTGAAAAATCGCTTTTTTTGAACGGGTTAGACCCATCTTGTACTGGATATATCGATATAAAAAATTTGGTGTGACAAGCACAGAATACAACTTTCAATTACGTACCTAAGGTAAGAGAAAGTTGTGTGCTGTGCGATCAAAAGTTTTTTTTTTTTATATCGGGGGGGGGGGGGGGGGGGGGGGGGGGGGGGGGGGGGGGGGGGGGGGGGGGGGATGAAAAAAAAATTGAATGAGAGGGGGGGGTCAAAGGGAAATGAAAAAAAAATTGAAATCTGAGAGGGGGGTGGGGTAAGAAAAATGGGAAAATTAGATAAAACAATTGAAATTGAGAGGCGGGTGGGGTAAGAAAATGGGAAAATTTAGATAAAAAAAAATTTATTGAAAATTTCTTTGAGAGGCGGGGTCTGGGGTCAATAAAAATGGGAAAATTTAGATAAAAAAAAAAAAATTTATTGAAAATTTTGAGAGGGGGGTTTGATGTCAAGTAAAATGGGAAAATTTAGATAAAAAAAAACAAAATTTATTGAAATTTCTCTTGAGAGGCCCGGGGTTGGGGTCAAGTAAAAATGGGAAAATTTAGATAAAAAAAAGAAAATTTAATGAAAATTATTGGGGTCAGGGATATACGGTATTTTAAAAATGTTTTTGTGTATAGAGGAGAGGGATATTTAAAGAGACACCCCCCAAAAAAAAAAATTCAATATAAGGCCTCTAGTCCGCCCCAGGCCCAATTCGGGTCGGGATGAGATCGATGAAAAAAAAAAGTAAATAATTTGATTGAGGGAGAAAAATTTTAGTCCTAAAAAAGGAAAATGATTTCACGGAGGGAAAAAAATAAAAAAAAAAAGGAAAAGAAAAAAATTATAGGAAATAGAGTGGTCGGTGGGGGAAAAGGGAGGGAAATGGGGGGGGGAAAATTGCGGTATAAAAACATAATTCCATTTCTTAATTGAGGATTATTAAAAAAAAATGAAGTTACTCAACTTGAAAGAGATGAAGTTTTAAAATTTCAATTAATGTTAATCTTTATTGCGAGCCAGATTTTTTTTTATAAATCAGTCTAAAATTAATAAAAATCACAGTCCTTTGATAAAGAGAAAATTAAATTATTTAACACTCACTCATTTAATTTTATCAATTTTTTCATCAAAAAAAAGTATTTGATAAAAAAAAAATAAAGGAATTAATTTATATCAAGTGATTAAAGAGATGGAGATATTGAAATTACCTAAATCAAAGCCCTGCTCTAAGCACCTCTATTCTCTTGTTCTTGGTTACACACAAGACCAACTATAATTCCGTATTAAAGCCTATTGTCCCTACCTAATGCAGTCGGATTAATTCTGAGGTAACTGCAATAATTCACTCATTCCTTATCTAAATTGAGTACCTATAATATATGAAAAATTAAATTAATTGAGAATCTCTTAATTTCCTCGGTACTTTTTTGTCTCCCGAAATTTTAAAGTGTCTAAAGATTGATATATCACTAGGCTATAGTTTTTTTTTTTAGAGATCGAATTATTTTTCTTTTAATATAATATTAGAGAGGTCGTAAAAAGATTCAATTCTAAAAGATTTATTGAAATAGAGAGTTAATAATTTATAATTGAAGTAATTAATAAAGTATTAAAGAAATTATAACGAAGGTCTTAAGATGAATGTGCAAATTACTTGAAGGCGGATTTTCCCTTTTATAAATTTGCCTTCACCCTAGGCAAAAAAAAATCCTCCCTACGCGAAATAAGCATTCTCCCTCTTTACTTGCCTTTGTAAAAAGTGAATGTCAACTTTTTCATTATTAGTTTGTCAAAATTAATTTAAAGGAAGATATTTTTTTTGGTATGAGGAAGAAGAGATTTACCTATGTTAAGCGAGTTCAAAGTAAGGGTGAATTTATCTAATGTGATAGTTTGTAAAAGAAGATATCGTTGGCAATTAAATCGTCAGAAATTTAGGTACTATTAAAAAGAGATAAATAAACAAATCAAATAGAAAAAAAATAGTTTAATTTCAAATAAAATAAATTATTATGCATTAACCTACCCGGTTAGACTTCTATTCTGGTTTATTAATAAAATGAGATGTCAAATCGCGACAGGACTGGTTAGAGAACACCTGTCAAAATCTGACAGGTCAGGTCGAATTTCAATAATATTGAAAAAAACATTTGTAATAAACATATAGTTATTTTTTTAACGAATAATTAAAAAAATATACAATATATAAGAAAGGAGGGCATTTTGCTGGTGGCTAAATAAATTTATATTAAAAAATCTTTTTTACATTTCTTAATTAAGTTATCCAATTAAAAATACCACATTCCCATTCTATATATCAAGCAGGACCAAGGAAATAAAATTTAGTACAAACAACCTAACACTTAGCTATTTCGAAGACGATTTAGTATAGAAGTTTTAATGGCCAACAGGTTAAAATTAATAGAGTTAGTAGCCATCGGTATATTAATATAGGCTATATGATACGCTAAAACCCCTAAATGGCCTCAGTAGCCGAAAGGACAAATTAAAAAAAAAAAGCAAGGAGTGTGAGTTCTTAACCCACACTCCTTATCCCATGCAGTTCGATGAAAATTTAATCAGATCATTTGGATACCAATTGATATAGTCTAAATAAATGTACCAAAACCCTACTTCTATATTTCGCAATTTTTTTCTTAAGAGCTTAGTTTTCCGTCAGAGGGTTATCTAACTTAATTATAAAATCTCAATCTCTTAGCTCCTTTCTTTCTTCAGATATTTTTTCCTCAGACATAGAAGAACACCAAGTTGGGAGACCCAGTTTTTTGGAATCAGGGACTCTCATAACGGGTATTTCCATAAAAAAATCTCAACATAAAAGAGTTTAAAACGAACGCAATACTTTCTATATATTATATAGAGGTAAGGAAGTAATAAGTGAAAGGAAAAATAATTTGTATATTTACTTCCTTTATTTATTTAAGTCTTTTCGGCATCTTAGATAGACTTTAACGATACACATTATTATTACGGTATATTTTATGAGATCCAGGCACATATTAATACCATTAGGTATTCAAATGACTTAAATAAATATTCAACAGACGATCCGAACCCGCGTCCCGTGGCTTTAAGACTATCATTATTGACATTTGTCAACACCTCTAGCCTCTCGGCCACGGGGGGAGGGGGATTATTTACTTCTGAGGAGCTTTATTTTTTTTCTTCCAAAATCATCTTATTCTCAGCAAGGTTTTGTTTAGAAATAACTTAATAACAATAATAATTTGGCCATTGGAAGCTATCGTGCTAAATGGCCTAACAAGCCGAAAAAGGGAAAAATCAATAAAATAATAATAATCATAATAAATTTTAATAGGAGAATTAAATTCACAAGGTTTTCTGTTTCAATAATATATTAATTTGATATTAACATATGATATTTATACGTATTTCGACACCATATGTGTCATCTTCAGAAGCGAATTACATACAGTATGTAATTCTCTTCTGAAGATGACACATATGGTGCCGAAATAAGTATAAAGTGTTAATATCAAATTAATATATTAGAATTAGGACTTTTGCTGGACCATACGTATATAGAAGGAACCGGAGAAAAACCAGCGTAATGGACGCCCTCACATCAATTTAATTCGTAAATTCGACCGGATCACGCCTGGTCATCATCAGTACAAAAAAAACACGGGCCCTCCGAAAAATCATTTTTTTTTGTACTGATGATGACCAGGCGTGATGCCGGTCGAAATATTTACGAATTAAATTGATTGAGAGGGTCCATAAGGCTGGATTCTCCGGTTCTTCAAATTAATATATTATTGAAACAGAAACCTGATTAATTCTCCTATTAAAGCATAATGTTTCAACTAGAGCCAACGGTTACCAGTTTAAAATTAATCATAATAAATTTATTATTTAATACTGGTTAATGTTATTTTAAGTTTTCTAGGATTCAAACATTTTGGACTAAGTAGAGGGCTCTAAATAAATATTAAAGTAGTCGTGATTCATTTATTATAATAAAGTAATGTCATTTGGATTCCTCAAAAATTTAAAAGTTTTTCTTTTTAGTTATTTTTTTATTATTTATCTCTAAATGATTTAATTATTTAGAAAAATAAAATTCTTATTTCAGAATCTATTTTCTTTTTTTTTTCTCTTTCGAAGTTTTTAATTTTTGATCATCTTGAATAAAAACTTTATTATTCCCTTTGGTTTTAAAGAAGTATCTAAGAAGTAAAACTTTGACGAAAGAATCTAATAAAATTTACATTTGGGCTCTTCTTTAGCCAGACGGTTTGGTGTTTTATCTTTATTTATAAGTTGTTTAATACAAAAGCTGTTTACGCAACATTAAGGAGACCAAAACAACAAAGAAAAATAACAACGTCTTAGATTAGACAATGTTTCAAAAATTATTTCTATTTTTCTCTTGAAAAAAAAATGATAGAAAACTTAGCTCTCTTTCAAAGATGACTAATAATAAAAATATTTTTCTAGGATCATTTAGTGAAAAAATATACAATGTATGAGTTAAATGTATGAAATAAAATATAGACCCTAGAGAGGTGAGATTTTAAATTAAATTAGAGGCAAAAGTATTTTTTTAATTGGAAGTCGTCAATTTCAAAAGTGAAAAAAAGTCTAAATACATGAAACGTAAGGAAGTCACTTAAAAGGAGGGAGATGATATTACAAATTAAAAGAAACTTTACTCTATGTTAAAAAATTTTAAATAGAACAATAAAGCAACTTTTGATTTATTTAAACTTTACGATCTTATCAAACAAACTTTATATACTTTTTTATAAGAGTTATAAAGTTTAGAAATTTATATCAAATTCATAACAATAACGTTTTTAATAAATATTGAAAAATTTTTAAGTCTTTTTTTTTATTATAGGTCTATAAGTTTCGTATATTTTCCAATTTAACCATACATTGTTATGAAATGATGTAATTTAAAAAAAATTGAGTAATCTTTCTTCAACAAGCTGGTTTATAAGCTTATATCCGTGAGAGTTTAGTTGGCTATAAAAATTGTTATCGCCCCTGAAAGATTTTTCGAATAAATCAAGAGTTCCTGGGGCTAACAATTAAAATTCAAAAAAATTTTGGGTCTTAATACAATTTCTAAATACTGTTTATTAAAAATCTTTACTAATAGGCCTATTTTTTGGCCAATTTTGTTCAAAAGCTTCGTTTCATGTCTCAGGGGGGTAACGAACCTAAATATAAAATTTCAACCTCCTTTCTCCTTTTGTTCTTAAAATATTTTGTTCACAGGCACATAGACAGACCATGGGGCGAAAACCACTTTTTTGGATTCGGAGGACCTCAAAACGTGTATATCCATCAAATCTCGGCATCGAATTTTTGACATGAATCCAATACTTTCTCTCTCTATATATATTAAATATATAGGTAAGAGAAAAGTAAAAAGCAACTATTCAATACGCCTGTAATTAGGCAACCAAGATTGCAAGCAAAATACACCATGACAAATTTACTTCTAGAGCAAATGAGAAAAAGTATCTTTAAAAAGAGAAATGTCGATTTAAAAAAAATCTCTATTTAAGTTCTTTGTACAAAGTAAAGGAAGTATTGTAATCGTGAAAAATTTCCAAGTCCAGATTTCTTCCAGATAATTATCTACCCCTGAATTTTTAACTAGTTTTGTTGTGATGTCTGTACGTATCTATGTACTTCTGTATCTCGCATCTCATGATCTTTACTGATTCTCTTTTGACTAGTTTTTTCGTGAAGTCTATAACTATGTATCTCGTGTAAATTAGACTAGTCGTAATCGTAAGAAGTCGAAATTTTGTATTTAAGTCTGTTTTAACATCTAGTTGTGCAATAATAAAAATAAATTATTTTCAAAATAAAATATTAATCTTGTTTTGAAAAGGCCACAAGCAAGCAATAAATTATTTTAAAATATTATAATTTTCGTAGAAAATGAATTACTTTTGAATTTAAAAAATTATAATTCTACTTCCTAGATGATGTCATTGTGAACTTATAACAAAATATGGGTAGTGAGGTTAATGATTTTTTTTTTTTTTTTTTTTTTTCAAAAAGAGACACTCAAGATCCAACATACGTTCTAATTAAAGCCTTACAAATCTTTTGTGTTGTGTGGCCAGTCACACCAAATTTTTGTGACGGGATATAATTCCTTTTCGATAGTAGCCTATATTTAAAACCCTTGAAATCTAAATTTTTATTATAATAATATCCCATTAATTTAAAAAATCATCACAAAGTGAGGAATTGAAATTAAATGGTCATTCAATAAAAACCACCATAGGCGCCGGAACTGGGGGGGGGGGGGTTTGCCCCCCCCCCTCCCCCGGGGGGGGGGGGGGGGGGGGGGGTTTTTTTTTTTTTTTTTTTTTTTTTAATAATAATATAATTTTTTTTTTTTAAAAAAAAAAAATATAAATTAAAAAAAAAAAAAAAAATATTTTTTTTTTTTTTTTTTTTTAAAAATTTTAAAAAAAAATTAAAAAAAATTTTTAAAAATTTTAATTTTTTAAAAATTTTGAATTTATTTTAAAAAATTTTAAAATTTTTAATTTGTTTTTTTTTTTTTTTTTTATTATTTAAAAAAATAAAATTATTTTAATTTTTAAAAAAAAATTTTTTCCCCCCCTTAAACAAAATTCTTTCGGCCCCCCAAAACCACTGCTCAAAAAAGGATTAAAACCAGGACGGTTAAAACCGATTTAAAGCAATGGTTTTCACCGAACAAGGGTCTAGGGTTAAAGATGATGCATAAGTAAATATTTATTTATTTATTTATTTAGTCAATTCTTTTTGGAATTCCAAAATTCAAAATTATTGCTTATGGCTAAAGATGTTCGTCCAGTCTATCAATTAATTAATCAGCGATACTTGCCAACATTCCCCGTTTATTTGTTGCTTTGGTTTAATAAATATTTATTTTATCTAATAAACAGTTTTTTTTAGCCCTCTTTGTCTTCTGTCAAAAATAATATCTTTTTTCGTGTCTTTTTTGAAACGCTCATATGCTTCTTAATGGTGCGTTTGACATGAGCGAAGCTAACTAATAAGTTGCCATTATGGGACAGAGCAATCCCGTTAAATGGTGTAAATTTTGGCCATCTATCTTTATATAAAAAAAAAGCAAACCCCATGGAAAGATAGAGAAGGGATAACTTGAGCCATCTCTCTTATATTTGGGGAGACTACGCATGTGTTGCAACGCCAAGGGCATCCATGAATTTGGGTTAGGGGATCATTCCAACGGCTCAGCAGATTACATCCAATTCACGTAAAAGTCGGATTAGACAGAAAAGGAAAAGGAGAGAGAAAGAGAGAGGATTTCCCAAAATACTATCTTCTTTAATTTTAAATATTACATACATTCCAATTTATTTTAATCTAAAGTAATTTATTTAAATAGGAATTTTAACGAAGATTCTATCAAATTAATTTTAATTTACGTGTAAACATTTTGGATCTTTTAATTTTCAATCCTAATACAAATTCATTTTCTATGGTGAGGGCAAAATTAAGCCCCTTTTGAGATTTTTAGTTGATTGCATTTATTCAATTTCACATCTCTAAATTGTCGATTTATAAATCAGTTAAGTTGTAAGCAGCCAAAGTAAGCAATGAAAAATTGTTTCTTAATCAAAGATTTCTATTATTAGTCGAAATATGGTTTAATTCCCGCGATGATAGATAGCCTTTCCACAAGATATATACAAAATCTCTAGAGTTCTTTTTTTGTCTTTTGGTCTTTTGCGTCATCTTAGGCCATTTGGAACCAGTTCCTATTTTTATAAATAAATTGGGAATCAATACAAATTAGAAAAATTTTATTAATTTGAAAGGAAAGCGAACCCCTCAAAAGTCAAGAACTCTACGACAGAGAGAGTTATTTACTTTCTTTTACGAGTATATAGAAAATAGAAAGTATTGCGACCAAAACAAAAATTATTGTCTGAATTTTGATGGAAATACACGTTTGAAGGTCCCGGTTTCCAAAAAAGTGGATTCGCGCTCTGTCTGTTTGATTGTGAAATAACTCAAAACGAGAAAAGCTAATAGGTTGAAATTTAAGTTCCCTGGCATGTACTTTTTCAGTTTTTTCAACAACAGTTTTGATTAAATTATTTTTCAGGTAGTCTTTAGAATGTATTATATTAGAGATTATGGTAGTCCTATCTGATTTTTAAATTGGGAATTCACAAAAAAAAAAAAAAAAATTTATTTTAACAATCATCCAAAATTGAACAAAACAGGACATGATTCAAACACGATTCACAGACAGTAATTAACAAATGGTGCTCTTGTGGTTGGTTAATAAATGAAAAAAAAAGTCATCTTTTATGTATTATAGTTCTATACTATATATGTATATGCATTATATAAGCCCTATATAGGGCTATATGTATTAAATATTTAAATTTTAGTTTTCTTTCAACAACTAAAATATCCACGATATTTAAAAATAGAAAATATGTAGTTATAAATAACTCAATTGACCTAGTGTTTTGAAGTCTGTTTGCGAAATGTATAGTGGTGTGGGGCGATCTTGAAATTAGAAATGTAAATTAATGAGTATGGTTTATGTCAAGTGTTAAAAAAATATTTTGTATAGGATTATAATGATTGTTAATTATTATTAATGTTTGAAGGGCCGGGGGCCTGGCAAGAGAAAAGACCAACAGCTAGCAAGAGTTCTGTTAAGCAATGCCAAAGTAAGGCTGAATTTCGAATGGGTGGCCTAAAAAACCATGTATATGGAACGTCCCCCGGAAGTCATCGGTATTAATTAAATAAAATATTGTACAATAAATCTCTAATGCAGAAGAATAGAGGAAAAAAATAAAGTAAATTGCACAAGAAGATAGTGCAATGAGCCGAATACATTCTGAATTTAAAAAATAATAAAGATCTATGAAACATTGATATTTATAAATGAACTTATAGAAATTATATAACTTAAGAATCTTATTAATACGGTGCTGTTTACTCACATTAAATCCAATAAAGAAGCGGCAGACAAGATACACCGTAGAATTGCTCTCTCACCTGAAAAATATAATAACATTCAATTAAAATAAGAAACTAAAAATGACAAATATTTAGGTCATTTTGAGACTTTTTTTCAGCTCATGAATGTTATAAATACTTCTTTAGACAAGAAGGGGCACAATGGGTTTTTCCCACCCTCCTTCCCCAATAATTTTTGTGTGGTTCTGTTCCTGATGGGATTAATCTTCTTTTCACGGTCGGTAAATTGGATAATTATGATTAATAAGTTTTTTTTTATAGTCTACTATTAAGTTTTTAATTAAATTATGAAAATAAATAAAAAGAAAATCAAATTTCGATTTTTATAATATTAAATCAAGAATACATAAATTTTTAATATAATATTTTTTAAGAAGAAAATAAAATATTAAAGAAAATTTATTTTTGATTACTTCTTTCCATCTCAAAGGGATTGAGACTAATTTCAGTCTATATAAAATTTATTTAAATTTTCGATGAAGACATAAGAAATGAATGAAAAGTTGAGATTTGAAGATTAAGGTATTAAAAGTTTAAAATAAAATAAAAATATGCTTTATAGATTTTAAAAAATTTTATAAGGTGTAAAAAAAAGAATTGTTGATGTTTTGCAAAGGCGCAAGAGATAATCCCAGGAGGAATCGATAGGAAGGAAGTAAAGCCTAAGATGGAGCGGGAATCCCGAGAGAACGATCGGTCGCCGGGATCACTTCTGGCCATCGTCCAATGCGTCCAACGGAACAATGGTCACTTCGGATAAATATAGGACCTATACACTATACAGGGTGTCTGTTCAGCTGTGACTTTTACTTGCTGCTTAACAGGCCAAATGGCCCACGGACAAAATTATCGCTTAGAAGATAAAATTTTATTTGTCAGGCGCAATTACGCTCAATCAAGATTGACAATGTTTAGAATAAATAATAAAATAGATGTGTTTGAACTAAACACAAAACGAGGCCAATACATGTTTCTTGTAAAGATAACAATTTGGAAAGAAAACGTTATTTTTTTTGCAACATGTCATTTAGAAACTTGATTTAACAAATCCATTTTTTTTTTTCATACTCTTATCAAGAATGCAAATTTCATTCCATTTTTTTATTGAGTAATTTTGAGATTCTTTTTAAGACTTTATTTTTTGCTACCTATATGAGCAAAATATGGTTTAGGAAAAGTATTGCCATCGTAAAAAATTCATGGAGGAATTTTTAGAAGAGAACACTTTTTAGAGATTTAAAAAAAGAAAAAACAGAAATTTTACGATCTTTAGATTCCTAGTGAAACTTGACTTATTTAGCTACAAACTCATTGACATGGATTTATTTAATAACTAATTTTAGATAGTTTATATTATCCTGGGAAAATTTTCTTTAACTAAATAAACAAATGGATGGTTAATGGGTAGTCGGAGTTAAGTTTAACAAATTAAGTTAAGCACAACTCGAAATCAAATTTACATAAGAAAAAATGTAATTTTTTTTTAATGTCTCTTAAGAAAGAAAGCAGAATTTTATTCCATCAAACTCCTTCTAGTAACATCCTTAATAATAATCAAAGGACCTGTGAAAATAATACACAGAATTTAATCAAACTGTCCATAGAAAAAAAAATTAAGTCTTTCTCTCTCATATAAAGAAAATTAATTTTTTTTAGAATAATAAAATATAAATTTTTGTCAAGTACCTGAGATTTATACCCCCTGGCTAATGAGTGAATTATATATTTATATTATATATAAGCTTATAGAGATTTAAAAAATTTTGTATGTTTATTTGTAGAAGGGTCATACGTCCCCTTTAAATATTAAAGAACCATTTATTAAAAACTAATCAATTATCGGAGTGAGGTAACTGAGTAGAACTTGTAGTAAGTAATAAAGAAAAGAGCAATTGCAGCTACGTTTATTTCGTTTATTAGTCACTTCCGGCGTTTCGGTCAGATATGCGACCATCCTCAGGGCTGAAGTGTGTCAATAAAACTCCTCAAAAAGTCGAATGGCGCAATTGTGTAAAATATTTATTGCCTTGAGTCGCATAGCATTTGGTCTTTATTAAATGGCAATAAATATTTTACACAATCGCGCCTTTCGGCTTTTTGAGGAGTTTTTGACACACTTCAGCCATGAGGATGGTCGCAAATCTGACCGAAACGTCGGCTTGAAGTGACTAATAAACTAAATAAACTTAGCTGCAATCGCTATTTTTACTTTCTCTTACTCTCAGGGCCGGCGCAAGCTATTCTGCCGCCCTAGGCAAGATATTTTTTTGCGCCCCCCCCAAAAAAAACTTTAAAAATTTAATTTGCCGCCCCCTCCTTAAAATTTTCCCTGATTTCAAAAATTTTTCTGCGAAAATTTTTTTTTTTTTTTTTCGCGGAACCAAAATTTTTTCCCGTCCGAAAAAATTTTGTACCTTTTTTTAGAGACACTAAATTTTTGCCGCCCGCGGAACCAAAATTTTTTCCCGTGTGCCGCATGCGGAACATTTTCTCTTGTGCGGAACCAAAATTTTTTTTTGCCGCCCGCGGAAACAAAATTTATTTCGGGTGCCGCTTGCGGAACCAAAATTTTTTTTTTATTTTTCCATTTTTGCCGCCCTCTCCAGGTTGCCGTCCTAGGCGGCCGCCTAGTTGGCCTAGTGGACGCGCCGCCCCTGCTTACTCTATATATGAAATATACATATATAGAGAGAGAAAGTATTGTCTTTAGTACTCAATTATGAATTCTCTAATATAAAAACAAAATTTAATTTTAGATTTCTACAGTCAATCTAAAGTGAAAAGAACATGGCGACTATAATTAAAATAAAAAAAATGTATTAAACGAATTTCAAAAAAACTAAATAGAAGTAGCTTAGAAATGAAAAAAAAATAAATAAATTTTTTAATATCAATATATCACCAGTTTTATAAACTATTTATTTTTAAAAAATTGTAGTAAATATTCTTAAGAAGTTGTAAATTATATAATTTTAACTTAATGATGATTGATAGATCAATTTTTAATCTTTCTTGTAAATAGTAAACCCGGGGGCTCCTTGAAAAGTAAAATTTCAATGTGTTTTGCTGCTTCCTGTTTTACGTCATAACTCTGAAGGATTATGGATGACAGATGAGCTTTTATATTCTGCAAATAAATATATGATGAATGCATTGGGCAAAAGAATCCTGAACATAAAACACTCGCTCCGCGATGATGGATAAAAGTGGTTGTATAAAATCATTTTCCAGCCGTTTTAGAAGCTACTTTACTTTCATGTCAGTCAGTTCTGGACGGATTCAAGTGAGTTCTGGTTATTTTTTTTAGAGAATCGGTATTTGTAATTGATTTAGGTAAGTCGAGAATTCAATAAATTATCAATTAAATAAAGGACTCTTGTTATAAATGAGGCAATTGGTTAAACATTTCTTTATAGCTATTTATATTTATCATAAAAGAAGCACATAAGTTACCTAATTTCATCGATCTAGCTCGTTGCATTTTTAAGATTTCGTGTAATGGAGGTCTGATAAGTTGAGAATCATCAATCGAGATTTTTTGACGTTTACAATACCTTCTCAAAAAGAGAAGATGAAAAAAAATTAAATAATTATTAGGCCAGGGACATTACAGTTAAGGTTGGAAGCTACCAGTGAGTTACTCAGAATTGAAAAAATTGCCAAAAAAAATAGTTTCAAAAATGGTCTGAATCTAAACAAAATATATAAAAAAAAAACTAATACAAAATAGGGCCGGTTGGGGCGCAGGGGGAGAGGGGGAGAAGAAAAAGTGGGTTATATTTTGGAGAGTAGAATCTCAAAATGAGGCACAGTGTGCATGTTTTAATTTTTTTTTTTTTTTTTTTTTAGAGCCTTGTGATGTTTTATTTCTATAGTTTATGTACGTTTTAAGATGACTCTCACCTGCACTTTATTCCTTATTAAATTTATAAATAGTGAAAGGAAATTTTTGTTAATTTAAATATGAATAAATTTTTGGAGCATTATAATGATTATGACCTATTTATGGGCATGAACCCGAAGATTTTAAATAAACTGATTAATTAGTTTTATTGAAAACGTCTAGTAAAATAAAAACAGTTTTTTCTCAATCTCCAAATAATGTTCTGATAGCCAATGGCTAAAGGCATGAAGGAAAAAAAGTGGAGATTTAGAAACAGTTGCTTTATTTTACAGTTCATCATAATAGCATTACCACGTTTTTAATAATACCTTAAAATTTAAATACAACGTTTTTATTTTCAATAAATTTTCCATGTGTTAAAATAAACAATAATTTTGTGAAAGAAAATTATTATTTCTTTAATTGATTTTTCACCAAAAATAAATTTAAAAAAAAGGAGATAGGGTGAGGGTGGTGTATGTTGCTGAGGGTGGCTGACTGCCCAGGCGGAGGCAGGGCTTCGCCCCTTGGGGCCCCTAGCTGCAGCGGTGGTGCAGCAATATACTCGCCTTACGCTGCATCGACCTCCGGAACCCCCGGAAGAGGCTGCAGCCGTCACTACGTGGCAGTGGGACTGCGCCCCTGACTATACCCAGGTAAGAAAAAGGAAATTTTTTTTTAATATTACCCATTTTTTGCTCCTATTGTTTCAAATCAATGAAGTTGTCATCATTTCATAAATAAGCCAATGCAGTAATTATACAATTTTAAATTACAATGAGAATAATACTGTTGAGTTGATGCCCCATTAGGCTGAACTCACACCAATTGAGGAAAAACGTTTTTGCCTAAAACTGTTTTTACTTTCTCTTACCTCTATATATATGTTAATATTGAAAGTATTGGATTCATGTTAAAAATTCGATGTCGAGATTTTGATGGATATACTCGTTTTGAGATCCCCTGAATCCAAAAAAGTGGTTTTCAAGACATGGTCTGTCTGTCTGTGAACAAAATATCAAGAACGAAAAGAGGTAGGGGGTTGAAATTTTATATTTAAGTTAGGCACCCCATGAGACGTGACACGAAGCTTTTGAACAAAATTGACGAAAGAGTACTAGTACTTTACTGATGTACTTTTTCAGTTTTTTCGATTTTCTCTAAATTCGCTTCAACGATTTTTTTTTTTTAATTCAAAAATCAATTATTTTTTAGATTCTCTTTAAAATGATATATTCTTATTTTGTCATTGAAATCTTTTGAAGACCACTTTACTCTTGTACTCCATAGAAAAGAAGAGAAATGGTAACAAAATATAAATATTTCCCATATAAATTTTACATCTTGAAAATCGAATGTACCGTACTGTCGGAAACTAAATACATGTCGACACAAAAAATCTGGTTTGACAAGCACAGTACACAACTTTCGATTACCGAAGGTAAGAGAAAGTTGTGTGCTGTGCGCGAGTCACACCAGATTTTTTCAATGGTTGGCATCGAGCAAAACGTTTTGCTCAATTGGTGTGCTTTCAACCTTAGTAAATCTTAAATTATGACAATGAATTTTATCCATAAAGATATGGAATAATAACATAAGGGTGTGGTTTTTAGTGCGTGGTAGAGGAGCCGACTACGGACACCGGTGATTCTTACTGGCCGCCGGCAGAGTCGATTGGCACGGAATGCCAGGTGTACCAACCGGAAGGGGCCTTCATCCGCATCAACAGCGTGCGGCCCCACACACTACTCTGCGGCCTCCCACACCCAGACGTCACGGTAAACCCTCGACTCATTTTTTAAAGCTTTAAACAACAACAACAAAAACAACCCTCTGCTTGCTATGGATGTTCAAAATTTTTGGTTTTTACCCTGTATTTTAATGAAAAGTGATAAAATTTCTTATTTAACTCAGAATTAATTTCCTCTTTAATCTTTTTCCCAAGTTTGAAAAGATTTATTTTTTATAATAATTTATTTTTCTGTAATGACTATTACTGGAATAATTATAAACAAGTAAAAGTAAGTAAGAAACCATAAAATAAACAATTTCGTATTTTGGTTTCTGATTGCTAGAAAGTAGACAACCCAAACCACTCATCACTAGCAGTGTCTTTTGGTTCTTTTATTATTGAATATTTTATTACAGATCATAAACCATCCCCTTTGAACAGTACAATTTCATATACAACTGCTAATATAGTGTATTATTTGGGCTGCCTACCTTCTAGAAATCTTTCACCAGAACACGAAATAGTTGATGATCCCCATGCCTAATAATCATTCAACAATAGAGAGAGACCCGTTACTACACCGGTGAGAACATATCCCCCACCTCAATGTTTAAATCCAATTTTATATTTTATATAATTTATTACTTTCTCTTACCCTATGTTTTTAATAATGAGAAGTTGGGAGAAACTCTCATCAGAATTATTAATATATGAGAGGTCGGAAACAATATCTGAGCCGGGGCAAAGAGAAAGGGGCCCCCCCAAAAATTTCCCAAACACATATACATATATAGGGATATACAGACATCAGCGCAACAAATTTTTCCGCAGGATGGACAACTTTCGGTTCCCATAGAAAAAATGTTCTCAAAAAATTTCGTATGAAAAAAGTATAGTTTCTTAAAAAAAATTTTCCTCAGAAAATTTGTGAGACCCCCCCCCAAAAATTTATATACGCCACACTATCCTGAGCTATTATGAAATTTAATTAAAAATAAAGTAGGTTGTTACCTAATAATAATCCAATAAATGTTAATTTAAAAAATTAAACAACCAACTAAATTGGAAACATCAGAATAATAATATTAGTTAAAAAAATTTTGTTGGTTTTTGCTCTTTTTTAATCTATATTTTCCTACAGCAAACCGAACAAAAGCCCTTTATATAAGAGATAAAATCAACATTCTTCTCTTCTAACAAATTAAATTAATCAATATGATCAAATTCATTTCAATATCCAACAATCATTCAAAAGAGTCTATAAAATATTTTTTTAAAGTTAATTAAAAAAAAAAAAAGAATAAGAGAAACTTCAATAAAGTTTGATATGAATACCATTTTTTGAAATAACATATTGTATTTGTTTAGATATTCACTTGGTAAAAATAATTTGTTAAGTATCATAAAACGAAACCATATTAAAATATGAATTGTTTTTCCAGAATATTTCAATTAAACTCGAGAGGAATAAAAAATGAATTGAAAAGTGAATGATTAAATGAATAAATATTTTTTTTTTTTTTATTTTTGTATAGATATGCTGATTAAAGGTTTTTTTTTATTTAAGGCATTTTTCGGCATCAAAGTCTAATTAGACCCCTTATCTACGCGTATTTATTTCAATTGGATTGGTATCTAATTCAATTGAAATAAATTTTTGTAGCATGAAACGGGATGCAAATCCTTGACCCCTAGCACAATAGACAGAAACTCTACCACTGAGCTATGGTCCAAGGGTTGGTTAAAGTGTTAAAAAAAAGTTACAATCTTATCCTTATATACAAATTGGAAATCTTGATTTCAAAACAAAAACGAATTTTATATTAATATAGTGTGTACACGAAGAGATAAAGATGGAAAAGTCGACTCTATTTTTTAGTCATGAATCGATCTTTTACTGAAAATAATTGACTTTTTAGAATCGAGTTGAACCTCTTTCAAGTCGATTAGAATCGATTCTCACTGGGCTACTTCGACTTTTTTCTTACAGTACTTAGTATAGATGGTAATATAGTTTGAATTGGGTATAGGAGACTTTGCAGCCAAAGAATTAAATAAAAAACTTTTATTTATTATTAATCGTCTGACGAATCTCCTATACCCAATTCAAAGTCTACAGCCACTTCTCATCACTAGTAATATAGTTTGTAACGTTTTCATTAATTGACTTTCATCTTTCTTTTAAAACCTACACATAACCAATCAAAACGCTTTTTAAAGTATATTTAATATTTACTGAGTATCTCCTAAGTACGAGTTATAGTTTCTAAAAAGTCGGCTTGAAAGTAGAAAAGTCTACTTTCAGAAATGATTAATCGATTTCGAGAATCGAAAAATTAAGTCGATTCCAAAAGCGAAAATCGACTTTTCGAGTGCCTTTTCCATCCCTACTAAGAGAGGTAATCTTTAAATAAATAATAATAAAGAATAAAATATATATATATATATATATCATGTGTTGGTCCATGAAGTAATTATGAAAAACATATAACCAAGTATTTATTAATTTAAATACTTGGTTATATGTTTTTTTATTAATAATAAATATAGGGTGTATTTAAATAGGGTATTAATCCTGATATATAATGTGATAAGTAGGGCTCGGATTTCGCCCTATTTGCCTTTTTTTTAATTTATGGCTTAAAATTTAGGCCAATATGATATGTATACGTTTCATGAAATTCTGAATAAAATAAGAGGCATTTGTTAGTGCCTATAATGCCTATTTTGGCCGATTTTGGGTTTTAGTGCCTATTTCATCTATAAATGCCTTTTTTAGTGCCTATTTTAAGTTCAAATAGCCAATTTCAATTTTTTACGAGCTATACAGAGCCTAAATTTAAAATTTTTTGAATTATCAAGAAAATATTTCAAGGGGGGGGTAAAGGGGGTAACTCCCCCCCCCCCCGAGATTTAAAAAAAAATACTTTTTTTCGAAAAAAATTTTTAATGTAAAATTTTAAAAATTAGTACTTAAAAATTTGATTTGTATTTATATTCTGGCAAACAAGTAGAGAATGCACCTTTAAATTACCGAAATTAAGAAAAAATTGTGTGCTGTGTGACCAGTCACACCAGATTACCAAAAATAAGACATCAATTTTTAAAATTTTTTTATATTATTTCTTAATTTCTGCCTTTTAAGTGCCTATTTTTACAATAAATGCCTTTTTAAGTGCCTATTTTAATAATTTTTAGTGCTTAGTTGCCTGCCTATTTTAAAGATTTTTAGTGCCTATAAATCCGAGCCCTAGTGATAAGCAAAGATCTTCAATCCTCTCAAGAAATTGTCAACTATGATTCACTCAAAACCCTGAGAGAGAGTGAAATAAAAGATTTTATTGAGAAATAAATTGCTGAGTTAAAATGGAGGGGCAAACAAACTGCATCTGATAGCCAACTGATGAAATAGCGATGGCTAAATGATGATCAAATCGTCCTGGCAAAGAGGCATTGAGAGTCTCGATTCCTATAATATATATATTCTCCTCTTTCCTTTTGTAGCAGAAAGCATCTATCTCAGAGGAAGTTAGGGAGGTTACTCTTTATCTAGATAATCCCTAGATCACCCGTGCGGGACATTTCATTCCTACTGACAGATTTCAATTAAATCCAGATAAAGTTACATTCGGTTTCAGTCGATTCACTCAACAACTCAAATACAAGTTGTTATTTAACTCCACCTTCTCTCCGGGGGTTCTCTCCTCGAGTTTCTTTCATTCTAATTTTAAACTATTGTAAGAATTAATCGGGTAAATACTAGTCAAATTTATTTAACAGCCACTTCATAAAACAAACAACTTGTTTGCTCTAAGCAAAAAAAAAAAATTAATCCCTTTACATATCTCTCTCTCTTTCTCTTGTTTAAATTTAATTAATTATCATGGCTGAACGAAGTACAGTAAATAAAAAAAGGGTTTACGAGAAAATTAAAAAAAAAAAACCCTTTTAATGTAAATATTTCAAAGTTTTAAACATAAACACAAATAAATAAAGAACATATTCAAATGGACGATTTGCCAATCTACAAAGTCGATAAGAAGAAAAAAATGTATTTTAAATTATGTTAGATAAAAAAAAAAATAAATGAATGAAATATAAACTGTTAAATGAGAACACATATACAGATGCAAATGAAATGGAGGGTAGGCAAGATATTAAATTATTTTTATTTTTAAATAAATAGAGGATGTATATTCTAAAGATGTTTATTTTTTTCCAATTATAACTCTTTTTAAAAATACGGTTAAAAATAATTACTTAAGAAAGAATAGCAAGACCCTCAAATTCATAAATATTCATAATTGCCATTGTGCCTTAAGATTCATTAGTGCCAGAGATGCTTTCCCCGTACTTATTAACTACCAATTAATTCATATAAATATTGACGGAGTCTTAAATGGACCCTGTTATGCATTTGTGTGTCAAGCGCCAAAAAAAATTAAAAATTGAGTTAAGCACGGATTGTTTCATATGCTATAATTAATATTATTATGAAATATGTCCTAAAAAAATTTATATTTAATGTTACTTGCACAATTGACAAAAAAAATTATATAGAATCCAATGAAAACAAAAAACTTTAATGTTAATTTTCTCAAAACTCCGTAGCTGACGCTTGACACACTAATGCGTAACAGGGTCCAAATAGCCTTAGAAGCTTTTTCTTCCTTTGATTTTTGCTTGTTGGAATACTGTCTGAGATTGAAAAAAAGTTGTGGATCATTGCTTTAATGCATTTCCTAATTTTTTTATGCGATGGCATTCGATAACGAAAAAAAAATAGTGCAAATAGGATTTCAAAAAAAAAAAAAAATGTTATGCCCTTTATTACAAGATATATTTAGTAAAACATTGTATTTGTTGTATTGTGGAAAAAAAGGTTCACACCAATGTGTGGAATCAAAACAGAATTTGATTTTGAAGGCTCCTTTTTTTCAAAATAATATATTTTTTACTAAAGATTTTTTTTTATCCGTATCTTTCAATGTATAATAATAATAATAAGTCTACGTCAGTAGATTTATTTTATTTGAAAAATTTACCAAAAATTGTTGTTAGGGGCTCAGAATTTCAAAAACATCGAAATTATTCTCTATATATTGATTTAAGTAATTTTTTTAGCGAAAAAAACAATATTTCAAAATTTACCCAAATGGGGAGAGGGTAAAGTTTGATTTCAAAGGAAATTTTCCAAAATATGTCCAGCCCTTGTGAGTCTATCCTTTAAAATTAGTCGCCTAGTGAAATATAAAATGCTTTAATCTAAAACCAATTTTTTACTTTCTCTTACCTATGTATATATGTAATATATATATAGAGAGAAAGTATTGCGATCATGTCAAAAATTCGATGTCGAGATTTTGATGGATCTTCACGTTTTGAGGTCCCCTGAGTCCAAAAAAGTGGGTCCCGCAAATTGGTCTGTGTGTCTGTGTGTGTGGAACCATTTTTTTAGCATGAAGGAGTTGAGCTAGCGGATTGAAATTTTATATTTAACTTAGGTACCTTTGAAGAATCTCAAAATAAGCTTTTGAACAAAATCGGCCAAAAAGTACTAGTACTTTACTGATGTACTTTTTCAGTTTTTTTCGATTTTCTCAAAATTCCCTCCAAGGATTTTTTTTAAAATTCATAAATTAACTATTTTTTAGATGCTCTTTAAAATGTATATTCTCATTTTGCCGTTGAAATCTTCTGAAGACCACTTTACTCTTGTTCTTCATAGGAAAGATAGTCCCGCAAATTGGTCTGTGTGTCTGTGTGTGTGGAACCATTTTTTTAGCATGAAGGAGTTGAGCTAGCGGATTGAAATTTTATATTTAACTTAGGTACCTTTGAAGAATCTCAAAATAAGCTTTTGAACAAAATCGGCCAAAAAGTACTAGTACTTTACTGATGTACTTTTTCAGTTTTTTTCGATTTTCTCAAAATTCCCTCCAAGGATTTTTTTTAAAATTCATAAATGAACTATTTTTTAGATGCTCTTTAAAATGTATATTCTCATTTTGCCGTTGAAATCTTCTGAAGACCACTTTACTCTTGTTCTTCATAGGAAAGATAGAAATGGTTGCCATGGTAACGGAATTTAAATCTTTTTCTTTTTATTAGATTAAAAATCAATTAGCCCTCGGGGCATGGCGTAGAGGTTAGCGTGCTAACCTCATATACCAAACGTCGCGGGTTCGGACCCCAGGCAGTCTGATGATTTTATTTAAGCCAATTGGATACCAAATGGCTTAAATAAGAATGCCTGGACCCCAATATATATAATTTAATAATAACGGATATCGTAAAATGTCTTAAATGGCCTAAGTTGCCGAAAAGACAGTGTGAATGTGTGTGTGAGTGTGAGTGTGAATGAGAAAAAAGTGTGTGTTTTTTTAAAAAAAAAAAAAAAAAAATCAATTATTATTTAAATTCCCATTTATTTTTAATTTATTTGTGTCTTTAATTGTTTTAAAGAAAACATATATGTCTCTCTCTCACTTGCAAACATTATCGTCTCTCTCTACTCTTTTTAAATTCCCTTTCCACCTTATCTTCGCATAGGAACAATGTTAATTTCCTATAGGGATTTGTATGTTAATTTCGATTCAAAAGGGGGTCCCCTTTAGAACTTTTTAGGCATTTAAAATTTTATTTTCCAATTCTTATGAAATTTTGTATTTATTTACGATTCTATATTGTGTATAAAATGTCCAAATATGAGATTAAAATTTTTAAAAATAACCATAGTTTATTTGAAGCAGTCAACATTTAAAATGCAAGTTTGAAACTAAGGTGCTATCGGAAACTAAATATATCTCGACACAAAAAATCTGGTGTGACCAGCACGGTGCACAACTTTCTCTTACCGAAGGGTAAGAGAAAGTTGTGTGCTGTGCGCCAGTCACACCAGATTTTTAATTTTAATATCTTCTTTTTGATCTATCTACTAATAATTAAGATGAAAAAAATTATGCTAATGATTTTTCATAAAAAAAAAAAATGAAAGAGCTATTTGTAATGTTTTGAACCTTGTAATTAATCTGTCAAAATAGAGGGGAAGGGTGAAATAAAATGAAAAGAGCAATGTCACTAAAAGCGGATTAGTCTCATTATAAGCGAGTTTATAACTTAAGATCTGCGTCTCTTCATCTTGACGCTTCTCTCTCTTTCTACTTGTCTACATCTCTTTCCCACTTAGGGAATTCTGTGGCGAAGCCATCTTTCTTACCCCCTTTGAATAGATAGAAATCTACGAGGGCAAGAAAGAGAGAAAAAAAAGAGGAAGATGAATCCAGTAATTACGTATAATCCGATAATTTCGTTAATCAAAGTTGGGCGAATATTTAAATTTGGATAAATTAAAAATTATACATAATCGATAAATATTTAGATTTAGAAAAAAGATAAGCTTTGTTGGAGTTTGTATTATTATTATTTAGGGCGTAGGCCTTCACGCCTCTAAGAATGGATTTGCATTGCTAAACCGCTGATAACAAAAAATATATGAATTATAAAAACTTTATCTAATATAGGCCTATAAAGGCTTAAGCTAAATATAATATTAATACAAATAAAGGGACGGACTAAGCCGAGAGCACAACTTTGCCCACCAACTATTCAAAGAAATAACGCAACGCGTTTGTTCATTTGTTTTGATTTTGCTCTGTTGATAAATTTTCAAATTTAAATAATTTTGGGTATAGGAGACTTTGCAGCCAAGGAACTAAATAAAAAACTTTTATTTAATTATTAACCGTCGACGTTTCCGTCGCAAATCACGACCTTCCTCAGGACGATTAATTGTTAGAATACAATTAATCGTCCTGAAGATGGTCGTGATTTACGACCGAAAAGTTGACGGTTAATAAATAAAAGTTTTTCATTTAATTCCTTGGCTGCAAAGTCTCCTATACCCAATTCAAAGTCTACAGCCACTTCTTATCACTAGTTAAATAATTTTTTAACAAATTTATAACAAATAATAAGGGTACTAATATTATATATCATTTTACTCGGGAGAAAGTCTAGATTCTGAATACTGTATATAAAAAAAATTATGGGTTATATAAGAAAAAAATATTACTATGAAAATGAAGAAGCAGTCTTCTACAAAGTAATCTACGGAGGCCAAAATATTTGAGTATAGTAGAGGAATCAATCGTGATGACGGTTTTTACTTAAATTTAAAATACTTGTCATATCATATGAAAGTTATGCATTTGAATATTTTTAGTTTCTCTTACCTATATGTATATGTTAATATACATATATATATATAGAGAGAAAGTATTGGATTCATGTCAAAAATTCGATGTCGAGATTTTGATGGATATACAAGTTTTGAGGTCCCCTGGATCCAAAAAAAAGTGGTTTTCGTGACATGGTCTGTCTGTCTGTGTGTCTGTCTGAATACAATTTAATGCATGAAGGAATTGAGCTAGGAGGTTGAAACTTTATATTTAAGTCAGGCACCCCCCTTGTGCGTGAAAATAAGCTTTTAAACAAAATTGGCCAAAGATTTCTAGTACTTTACTGAAGTACTTTTTCATTTTTTATTTTCGATTTTCTCAAAATTCGCTCCAAATTTTGATTAAAATTAAAAAATCATTTATTTTTTAGATACTCTTTAAATTGTATATTCTCATTTTGCCATTGAAATCTTCTGAAGACCACTTTACTCTTGTACTTAATAGGAAAGATAGAAGAAATGATTGCCCTGATAACCCCTGATGGCCTCGAGTTCAAAGATTCATTTTCTGTTCTGGGAGTGACAGTTACATCTGATCTCTCCTGGAGCAACCACATCTCTTCTGTGGTTAAATCTACCGCAAGTAAATTGGGTTTCCTATTCAAAACGAAGCGTTACTTTTCCTCCCAACAACTCCTAATCCTCTATAAAGCCCAAATTCGGCCGTGTCTTGAATATTGTTCCCACCTTTGGCGAGGGGCGTCGAAAGACGCTCTCTCCTCCTTGGAAGCCATACAGAGGCGTGCAATTAGACTGATAGGTGATTCTACCCTTACTGCATCCCTACAGTCACTAGATCATAGAAGAAGAGTATCTGCACTACTCTCTTCTACAGGTATTACCATGGTCAATGCTCTGTCGAATTAAAATCAATTATCCCACCCAATGCAACATATTCACGGAACACAAGAGAGGCATCTTCCCAGCATCCCTATGCTGTTCAGATCACGACTAACAGAACAAATCAATTTCATTCTTCCTTGTCCCCATGACCTCCCGTGATTGGAACAAGCTCCCTGCGTCTATCTTCCCCAAAACCTACAATCTTCAGACTTTCAAGTCTAACCTCAATAGGCATCTTCTCAGTTCCCGCAGTTGAGTTTCCCCTTTATGCTTCTCCTTTGTTTTTATTTTCTTCCTGGCTGCATGTGACTATTGGTCATTATAGGTCTTCGGACCTTATGCACCCATTCCAAAAAAAAAAAAAAAAACAAAATATAAATATTTTTCCATACTTATAAATTTTATATCTGAATTCAAATGATCCGTACTGCCGGGAACTAAATATATGTCAACAGAAAAATCTGGTGTGACAAGCACAGTACACAACTTTCGATTACCGAAGGTAAGAGAACAGTCACACCAAATTTTTTGTTGATGGATGATGTTAACTTTGGCCTCCGACCTATCCGGAGGTTCGAGTGTTGGCTAACTTGGGGAAAAGGATGCACATCGATGCTCGGATATTCTGGAGATCCCGGATTAGAATAGAACGATAGGACACTTCGTCCATAAAAAAAAATTTATCAACAAAATATTCTTAATTACTTATTAAGTAATGTTCACTTTTAGATTTGAAAGTACTATCTATTTATTCACAATTTTTTGTTTATTAATATTTAATTTTTTTCGAAATATAAAAACAACAAAAAACATATAAACCCACCGAGCTTATTTAACAACAGTCACTATATAAAGCTACGTTTGAAGTGAATTTTCATATCTAGCTATGTAGGTGAGTAACTCACCCTCTCCTTCGTATGTTGTGGAATTTTTTTTTGCTTGACTAAGTTTGTTCTTTGATACAAAGGAACCACCCCATATATAGCGAGGAGGTAACCTTTACGTTTTTTTTTTCTGAGGTCCTATAAAATCTCTCTGTTTTTTTCTTTTTTGAAAGCTCTGGTTCGTGAACCGACACAACACCAAACCTTCCAAGATGACATCCGAGACTTTTAACGCTCGGGCAAGTCACAAGTGAAAAAAAGATGTAAAAAAAGAGCATCTGTTCAGATTTTTCAATTTACAACCTTCCTTAAACTCCAGTTCCTTATTCACAATTCCTTTATAGCATTTGCTTTTGACATAAAAGAAAATATCAATAATATATACTGTATATAGCCTATATTGATTTTAGTTTCATTTATTATGAGTTTTTTTTTTTTATTGTAACAATATTGTTAACAACTGTTTTGTAGTTAGAGGTCTAAATCGCGAAGTTTTTTTTTTTTTTTTTTTTTAATTAAAAAGGAATGTGAAAAATTTGATCTCGATTATTTTTATTTGATTTTTTGATTATGTTTGAAATTCATTTGTTAAAAAAAGGATCGTTGATTTTAAAATTTATAAATGAAAAAAAAATATTTATTTATTATTTTTTTGATAGTAGAAATTACTGTATATATAAAGTCTAAGAGGAGAGAGAAAAATGATTATAGAATGATTAGTAGTGATTGATGATAAAAATATTTATTTTTATTAATAAAAGATATCCCTTTTTTTAAGGTATTTTTCGGCATTTATGGTCATTTAGACCCCGTCCCTATTTATTTAAATTAAATTGATTTGTAGCCAATTCAATTTAAATATTAATTTTTTATCGCATGGGATTGGATGTAAACCCGCGACTCTTGGTACAAACGGCCAACCATTATCCCAAGATACCCCTTTAGTAACATAAATATTTTTAAAATTATAATTACTGAGTTATTCGCCAATATAAAACTTTTTCCTCAATAATTTATAGTATAAATAGCAGTGTATACATAGATCAGGACAGGTTGTTGATTTAAACATAGAGAATGAATAATAATAAGCCTTCCTTCCTCATCTATTTAACTTTAAAAAAAAATCATTTTAAAATAAGTTTTTAATATAATTTATATTAATTTTTACTTCTTTAGAAATTTTCAACCCTTCAAGTAAATATTGATAAATAATAACTATGGTTAACAAACGTTTGTAATAAAATTTTTTTGAAGACCCCAGTTCATATACATATTTAAATCATTTTTTAGCTTAGGCCTTATAACTGATAACAAAATTTTTATTACTAAATATTATAATAAATAAATTTATAAAAGTAAAATGGCCTCTGTAGCCGAAATGACTTTAAAAATATATATATTATTCCTTGTATATATATATATCGGCTGAATCTGAATATATCTCGACACAAAAAATCTGGTGTGACAAGCACAGAACACACTTTCGATTACTGAAGGTAATAGAAAGTTGTGTGCTGTGCGCCAGTCACACCAGATTTTTTAATTTCATATTTAACGAATTTAGGCAGCCATGATTCGTAGAGGTTTTTTGAAATCAAATGGACAGCCGAAAAATGCAATTAAAAAAAAATCATATGGAATAAGGGAGAGGGTCAAAATAGGAAAACTTTATCTTATATAGATCTAGATGAACAGGTAAATTGTTCAAACAAACTAAAATAATTGGGGAGGTAAAATAAAAATAATTAAAATAAAATTTGGCAAACTAAGAGATAGTACGCATAAAAAAGTATAAGTGTAGTTATTTTTTAAAAGTTTGTTGAGAATAATTAATTATACTGTAAATTAGCACCATATTTTGCCGAACAAATATAAACACCTGTAAGCAACGACCTAGATATAATAACTAAATGTAATTTTCACTTTCATTATAAATTTAGTTTAAATATTTCGTGACAACATATCTCTTGAGATGCACACCTAAACTTTTGCTAAAGTGGATGTTTAGACATGCAATATTTGTTAATTATTAGTCGCAAACTAAGTCAGCATTGGCGCCAAAAAAGTTATAGAAACTGCAAACTTATTTTTTTCTTTTTTACCCTTGCATGCCATGTTCCAATTTACACTCTATCGTGAGTTTACAGGTGAAAGTTTATTTTTTTTTTGACTGGCATCATTCTATTCATGCATGTGCAAAGCAACCGTTTTTAAGCAAAAAAAAATTAGTCATGAAAAAACCATAAACTACTTCCGAATTCATTGTAAATAAATAAATTAAAATATTTATCGAGAAATGAGAAAATACAATAGATTCCAATTATTTTGTACACGAGAACTGGATTCACCGACAAAAATAAATCTTACATTGCAACCGCCAAAAATAAATAATAAAAATGCTAAAGAAAAAATCTGGAGTGACTGTCGCACAGCACACAACTTTCTCTTACCTTCGGTAATCGAAAGTTGTGTTCTGTGCTTGTCACACCAGATTTTTCGTGTCGACATATATTTAGTTTCCGCCAATATATTAGAATTTAAGATGTCAAATTTTTATAAACATGGGAAAATATTTATATTTTGTTACCATGGCAACCATTTCTCCTATCTTTCCTATGAAGCACAAGAGTAAAGTGTGCTTCAAACAATTTTGAGGGCGAAACGAAAATATACATTTGAAAGAGCATCTAAAAAATAATTGATTTTTTAATTTTAATCAAAATCGTTAGAGCGAATTTTGAGAAAATTGAAAAAAACTGAAAAAGTACATCAGTAAAGTACTAGTACTCTTTGGCCGATTTTGATTAAAAGCTTATTTTCACGCCCTAGGCGGGTGACTAACTTAAATATAAAATTTCAACCTCATAGCTCAATTCCTTCACGCTTATAATTGAACACACACACACAGACACACACACAGACAGACAGACAGACCATGTCGCGAAAACCACTTTTTTGGATTCAGGGGACCTCAAAACGTGAAGATCCATCAAAATCTCGACATCGAATTTTTGACATGAATTCAATACTTTCTCTCTATATATATATTACATATATACATAGGTAAGAGAAAGTAAAAATACTTATATCTATTATTATTTATCTGATAATATTTATTATCTGCCAATTTTGTCCTGAATGATTTTAATCACATATGGTATTTACATTGAGAAAAATCGATAAGATTGGGAAAGTAAATTCCATATACGCCTGTCGATAGACAACCAGTTCAACTCTTCCTTTCTAATTGTTTGGGAAATAAAATAAAATTTGAATAATATTGCAATAGTACAGCGATTCTCAACCTGTGGGGCGCCAGCATACTAAAGGGGAGGCGCAAGCATATCAAAGAAAAAATATTTTAAAAAATTGATTAACTGACTGAAAGGAAAGCACACACACATACAAATCAAAATACATTTCGACATAATATTCAATTAACTTATTAAATTAAAACAACTTACTAAATCAAAAACAAATTTAATAATTATTAGTAAAGACCGGACAAATAAGCATAAAAATATGGAACAAAAGTCCTTAAAAAAGCATACAAATCTTGGATAAAAAGTTGTTTAATAAGCATAAAATTTGAAAAAAAAAGCATCTCATAAGCAACTTTCACTCTTCCGTAAAGGGGTTAATTACCCCCCATCCGCACCCAACCCTCCCGAGATTTGAGAAAAATATTTTTCTTGGAAAATAAATTTTAAAAATACTTAAAAATTTTATTTGTACCGGTATATATTTTCTGGTAAACAAGTACAGAAACCAACTTTAATTCAAGTACAGAAATTAACTTTAATTAACGAAAGTAAGAGAAAGTCGAGGTTAGTCAAACCAGATTACCGCCCTTCCCCACCGCGAAGGCCCGCCGCAGGCAGGCTCGAGCCAGAGTAGGTGGATCCAGAGGGGGAAAGCCCGTCGAAGGCGGGATTTACACAGTTGCCGAAGGATTAGCTTTAGATGAACGTTTTTGCGGAATAATCTTTTGAATGATTTTTAAAAATTATATAAATATTCGTAAAATAAGCTCAAATAAGCACGAAGAGAAAAAAAGCATGAAAACTCAAAAAAGCATAAAAAATAAATCTCAATACACTTAGTTTTGAGAAATTGGTGATTCTCCTTTATAAGATTTTCAAATATATTGTAATTGAATAAAACATTCATAGCTAGCATTCTCAGGTTGTTTTTAATATTAAGAGAGGATTATTTATTATTTATTTATGATTGGAGAAAAAGTGATATGAAAAAGTAAATGATGACCATAGGCTCAAGAGGTGATCGACGCTCTATCTCCTGCACATCTGAACAGCGTTCGAGGTGTTCGAGTAGTGGGGGCACGATGCTGGCTCAGTGTCTGCTGTGCCGAAGCAGCACAACAATGGTTGAGTCCAAGTGGAAATGCAAGCACCGGCGGCCTTCATATTCGGGGGCAATTTGTTCCACTCGAGGATGCCTGTTCTGGAACATTGGTGGTTGCTTGCGAGGGCGTGCCACACCATATCACTGCACAACAAGTAGCCGAAATGTTGCAGCCCTATGGCACGCTCCTAGGTCTGTTCTAATCAAATTCAATGATTTTTTTTCTTTATAATATTCCATTGAAATTAGGTAAATATGTTAGTTACTTCATTGTCCTTTCCAAATTAATTTGAATGCATTTATTATCAAGTATAAATAATAATAAAATAAAACAAAATCTTTTTTTATAAGATTGAGATCAATTTTTTTCACATTGACAAAAAATTTTCTAGGAGAAATTATTAAAATTTAAACCCTTTTATTTTAAAGTTTGAGAATCTCTAAAATCTTGAAATGGGTAAATTGAATAAAATTTTTAACGATCAAAGAATATCAATTTTTGGAATTTTTTGTTGGAAAAAATCAGGGAGATCCTAATAAAAATCAAAAAATTGTAATAAAATCATATTTCCTGTTCTCCCGTTCCTTAAAATCTGACAGAATTCGCCAATGACATGAACAGCAGACTAAAGGAAATGTGGAAGCCTATATAAGTTCTTTCAAACAATTTAAGAATTTCACCTCATAATTTTCAAAGATTTTTAAGTAGAATAAATAAAAAAATAAAATAGAGTTGAAAATTAACCAATTGGAAGAAAAAATAAGTGTATATAAAGGAAATAAAATCAGGGTTTCTAGGTTCTTAGCGCATAGAAAGTCATTGAATAGGCCTATATAAATTTATAAATTTGGAGGAATAGAGACGAGACGGTAGGAATAATTTTTTTGACAAGTCTTAAGCCTTTTTTATAAAAAACAATTCTGAAGAAGTATTTAAGAAGTAAAGCAAATCACATATTTTTCATTTTCAAGATATTATATAATTAATATAGTAGAGGCTTGAAAATAAAGAGTGGATATTTTATTTTTAGAAGGGACGCACAATTAGTCATCTCATTAAAATACAAACAAACTTAAGGAAAAGCAGAATTTAATAAATTGTTTGTTTGTTGTTGAAATGTATAGGTGAGGTGGAACGACGTCTCTACAAAGGCATTGACACGGGAGAACGGCTGGCTCGTCTTCGGCCTCACCCTCCTGGGCACCCAGTCACTCTACCCGATGTGGCTACCTTAGGAAATACAACTATAAACCTGCGGACTTTGTCCCCGGGTGAAGTGGCTGCTCTTGGTCACCCGTATCACCACCATGGTCACAAACCTGAGAACCCACATTTGGCAACAAACGTTCCCGATCAACGGATTGCTGGCTTTCCAGGGCCAAATGCAGGTGCCCCTAGGCCTCGTTGATTTGAATTCCCAATTTAAAAAAAAAAAAAAAAAACAATGCATGTTTCTATCATTTTTGAATAGATTTCTTCAAAATATTTAAAGAAATTATTATTTTTATTTTGTAAATTTTCGGCCAAGAAAATAAAATTTCTAATCTCATTTGAAAAAAAATTAATTATAAAAAAAAAAAAAAACAGAAACCAACCACTAAAACAAACGAATCAACTTGTATTCTAAAAAGTTGAAATAATCACCAATCAATCCCAGCATAGTAAAATTTTGAAAATTATTACCCATTAAACTTTTTAACTTTGCCTATCAACCATAGTTTGGATAGGTAAAGTTTATGTAATCGTAAAAAAAAATCGAAATTGAACTGAAGCTGCCAAAATGCGTTTTGAGGTCCCCTAAATCCATTTAAATAGTTTTCGGAGATGTCTGTGTATATCTGTGGTCATTTTTTTCGTCAACGAAAACTCAAAAACTATTTATTCAATTGTTTTTAAATTTTGCACATATAAATTAGAGATAAAGGCCAAGAACGGAAAAGCTTTGGGTAAACACTGGACAATTAAGGGGGCTCTAGTGGAGGGGAATATTTTTTTCTTACATAGCCTATAATATTTTTTATATATTCAGAAACTAGACTTTCTCCCGAGTAAAATGATATATAATATGTAAAGCATTGGTCCATTAGGGGGGGGGGTGCACTAGGGGGGGGCAATATTTTTGTATAACAAAACTTATATTTTTTTTATACTAGGTGTATTCAGAAACTAGACGTTCTACCGAGCAAAATGATATATAATATGATAACATCGGACATTAGGGAGGCTCTAGAGGGGGGGGGCAATATTTTTTTCTTTAAAAGTGGGTAGACATAGTTGTGTACTCGACTCTTATTTTTTATTAGAAAGGTAATAATTGGAAATTTAACAATACTTTCTATAGATTCTATATATAGGTAAGAGAAAGTAATAGTTCACAAATTGTTAAATTTAATAATTTTAATCAAAATGATTTTTTTTTTTAATCTTTTATCTATTGAAGAGTCTATTCAAATGATTGAAATCGATATGTGAGATATTTAAGTAACCCCTTCAAATCGATAAATGACTCGAACTTTATTTCTTTGCATTATTTTCATCTCATTATCATTATCATCATCATTATTTTTCTTTTTTAATAAATATAAGTTAATATTATTAAATATAAAAATCGAACTGACTTAATTTATTTAACCAACATTCCATTTCGAATGAATTTTTCTTCTCTTTTACTTCATCTTGTTATTTTGTTTGATAACATCCCTTGTTAAATTTATTCCTTCCTCAATTGATTTGCCAACTTATTTAACGACTGCTTATCATAAAGAAACAAATTCAGGAATAAACTTTTATGTTGTGAATATAATTATCTAATTGTTATAATATTGCAAAATCAATAGATGACTTGGGTAAGTATTACATATTTTTATTTTTATAAAAGGGGAAAGTTTAATTATTTTTCTAATATCTTTAGTCAATTTTTTTTTTAACTAAAAAGCATTTTATTATAAGATAAATTACGATTTATACGGTAGGGTGATTCTTTTCAAATAATGTCCTTGTAAAATGGTTACAGAAAGTCTTTTAGAATTTGCGAATAATTAAGTTTGAGACTTTAACGAACAATTAATTAAATTCTGGCACCAAAACTTTATAAGTTTGTACTAGATAATTCTAAGAGTCATATACGTAGTATATATATTTATTAATAGAATATGATAAGCTCCAATATTTCGTTTTAAACTAAAACTTTTGTTAATTAAAATAACAAATTAATTATCTAACAAAAAATTTTCCTAAGGTATTGACTTTTGTACAGGCAGGCGGTGCAAATGGCAGTCCAAATACCGCAGGCCCTGGTATCCTCTTTGGTGGTCCAGGACCTGGGATGGGAGCAGCCGGAGTGGGAGATCGCTACCGATCTCAACTCAACGTTAGACTGCGACAAACAACTGAAGATGGGCAATCATCATTTGGGACACCCACATCTCAAACGATTCCCCAATTACAACAAACAACTCCTCCAGCACATCCTCAACAATTTTTTAGTGCTGTCAATAGTAATCCTTTTTGGAATCTCCTGGGGAATCGAAGAGAAGTGAGTGTGAGTGCAAATGCTTTGAACTCAGATCTCGTATCGCCCGGAAATGCATCTCCTGGCACAAATCCGTTCATTCCTGAGAGTTTAAGCGCTGAAATATTAATTCCCAATACACCAGGCTCTGCGCCTCTATATCCTTTGACACCTGCCCACCTTCAAACACCGGCGACACCTTTAGCCTCAAGAAGACCGTCTGCTGCAACCTTAGCAGGACCATCGCCACTTATTACAAGACGAAATCTTATGAGGAAAGCTTCAAGTACATCTACGGACGATGGAAGAATGGCGCCCACAACCCCACCCGGACTCAGACGATCAGAGAGAAAAGTAATTATATTTTGATTTATTTATAAAGAGTATCTTTTTAAAATTTATAATCATTAAATTTCATTTTTTCTTTTAGATAAGTACTGAAACTCTTCAGGACTCTGGCTGTGCTCCATCAGCAACATCAAGTCCTCGAGCCTTAACTCGTCAATTACATCATGCCCGTGGAGGATTGACTAATCGTCGATTAAGTCTTTCCACAGCTGCTGCTGTTGCTTCCCTTACAGAACCTGCAGCAAGTATTCACGATGTCAGCAGATCTTCTAGTTCTGGACAAGACTCCCCAAGAAGACGTAGAATTAGTGTATATTTCAAAAAATCCAGTAAATATGGTGAGGAAAATGGTGCAGGCGCTGGAGGGCATACTACCACAGGGTCGGAACGGGAAAGGACAAATTCTCCGAATAGTTCAAGAGGTCGAGGTAATAACAGTCCCGATCAAGTACCCTGGTGTGGTTGTTGGGGAAATGGATGTCTTTAAGTTCAAATTTTATATCATGAATATGGAATAGTCAACAGAATCAAGATAAATATAAGATTTGATAAAGATGTATTTATTATATAAGATATGTAGATATGTGAACTATAATTCCGAGAGGATTTGTTGAGAGAGGATGCCTTGAAAAGTTCCTCTGATACAGGCCAAGTAAAATTTCAGATAAAATGTATTTTCGTCTAGGTTATAAAAGATGGGATGAAAATGTAGAAAAAATGATCTAACAACAATGAAATCATAAAGAAAAATTTTAATATACAAAGAAAGAGGAAATATTTCTGCATTTATATTAATTATTATTATCATCTTATCAAAAATATTAATATAAAATGAATTTTTGTCAATTTATCAATATTATAAAAATCTTTTTGCCTTTGGAGACTGAAAGAGATAGAGGTATTAGATAAATAATATATATTTAGAGAAAAAATAAATAATAGAACTAGAAAAATAAATTTCCGAATTAGATTTTTTCATTTTACTCTAATAAAACATCCCTATAAATTAACTCATGGATATTTTAAAAAATTTAAAAAAGATAATAAAGGACAATCAAGAAACAAAGAAAAGAATAAGTCATTTGTTTAAATCCCAATTTTCTCTTCTAAAATAAATATAAATAATTAAATTCTTATGTTAAATATTTTAGCATTAGTGTTTTCTTAAGAGAATACTCTAAAATGCTATTTTTAAATTTTCTAAACATTTGTGTCAGTAAATGTGTCTTATAATTCAAAAAATACCGTATATCTTTTTTATTTGATTGTTTAGTAAATATAAGTTATATTATAAATAAATTGAGAATAATTTCACGAGAAAAAAAGAAATGATGCAATTCTTATCCAGTAAAAAAGAAACTAAGATGTTTTTCTTGTTATAGCGACAGTCAAAACAATCCTTTGACACCCATGACCTGACAATTTGAATCCTGGCCAAGACAATTTTAGAATATATTAACTAGTTCAAGGATAAAATATAAAATTATAAGATATATATTAAAAAATAATAATTTTTATATGTAAACAAAATATATATGTAAAAATTATATTTATTGATATAAATACAGTAGGCCTATATAAGCTCATTGTCTGATAAAAATAATTTCCGTTTGTTTGATGCAACAACAAAAAAAAATCAAGAATACAAATCTAAATATTTACACTGTATTTTTTATTTCCAGCTTAGAAAGATTATCAAAAATGAAATGAATTAAATCAATGATTTAAAAAGAAAGAAGATAAATAGTAAATATTAATAGTATTTAACTAACAATTGACATCACGAAGTTCTAAAAATAATATTAATACTATCTTTTTTAGTATTAAAATTTTTTTTTAATGGATCTCATTTATGAAAAGTTAAAAAAGAAAGAAATACTTTCTTCTTTTATAAAATGTGAATAAATCAGTGACGACAGTAGGGGGTGGGAGGTTGCATTTGACTCTCACCCCCCCCCCAATGTGATTTCGTTTGTAAATTAAAAAAAAGGTAAAAAAATTTGGATCCTTAATTTTTAATAAATAGTTTCCAAATAATGCATTTGTTTAAAATAGTCAAAAATTTAGAGAGAAAATTCTTTTTTTCCATCCTTCTTTATTTCAAATATTTGGTAGCCAATTCAACTGGAATAAATTTTTTTCGCTTGGGTTGGGAAGCAAACCTGGGATCTAAGGAACGAGAACAAATTCTGTCATGAATACCTCGGAGTTAAAATTTGTTTAAGCATTATGGATTAATTTAGAACAAGCATGTCAAACTCATATGATATTGCGGACCACATGATCTATTTTGTACTAAGTGAGGGCCGCATGTTCAAATACTTTCTCTCTCTATTTCATATATAGGGTAAGAGAAAGTAAAAATTAATAAAATACAATTGCTAGAATGATTATATTATGTTTTTTTTTTACTTATTAGACTCAATATTTTTTTTTTTTTTTTTTTCAAAAGGACTGGGAGGACCGCGATTTATGTATTGGCGGGCCGCGTGTTTGACATGCCTGATTTCGAAAAACTTGTTGTTTTCGTACCATAACTTTTTTTTCATCATTTTTAGATTTTGGTATCAGAAAATTGCCACTTAAAAAATAAAACTTGCTTACGCCTAGTAGTTATGAAAACAATCAAGCAGTTAATCCTTCCAGAATATCTAACATCCCGGGGCAACAAAAATCAAAAGAAAATTGCTCCCTCCGACTTGGCGTTGTCACTGGAATACATGTAATTTAATATTAATTGAAAAAGGATTTAAAAAAAAACTACATTAAAGGAAAGAGATTTCAAAGAAATTAAATTTATTTAAATTAAGAAAATAATAAAATGCCGAAGCTTTGAGCTTTCTTGTATTGAAAGGGAAGTAATTTGTTTTACTTCCTCTTATTTTTATTTAATAAAATTACCAATTTTAATTTACTAATTAAAACAGTGTTTTCATTAGTCCTTCTAAAAGTTTTTTTTTGTAATTTCAAGATTACTTATATTTTATTTATATAAGGTTTCTGATAACATGATAATTATGAGAAAAATCCTAAATTATATGTAATCTTATATTACAGGAGTGACCACATTTATGATACATAGGGCCGTATTCAAAAATAGAAAATTTTTAAGAGCCAAATCGGGAAAAAATTCGTCCCTTTGCGGAACCTAAGTTTTCCTCCGTCCTACGGGAAATTTTGTTTTTGTGGAACCAGTTTTCCGCCCTGCAGAAAAATTTTTTCCTGTCCATGAAAATAATTTTTTCCGCCCTGCTAAGAATTTTGTTTTTGCGAAACCAAATTTATGCAATTTTTTTAATTGAGCCGCAATAAAATTCAAAAAGAGCCGCATATGGCTCGCGAGCCGCCCTTTGGCCAGACCCCCAATAGATATTATAGATAATAACGGTTATCGTCAAAGTCTTAAATGGCCTTAGTTGCCGAAATGTTGTCTGAATGTGTGTGTGAGTGTGAATGAGAAAAAAAGTGTGAATGTTTAAAAAAAAAAAAATAATAAAAAAAAATAAGGCTCGATTAGGAGATTTGGTGCAATCAGACTATTTAATGAAATGTGGCAATTGCAAAAGAACGAGCAAGAACAATAAGAGAGCGTGCTTTATCTTTGGTTAGACCAAGCCTTAAAAGAGGATTTCCTGAAAACAAACAAGAATAAAGAAAAGTAGAAGAGTAAAGTGGAAGAATCGAATAACATCAGAAGACGAAAAAAGGAAAAAAAACGTGGGGGAGAACAAAAATAAGCTTGACTAGGGGGACATACGAACAAATTTGAGGAGGCGAGAATGGACGTCATTTGGAGCATTTGATCCCTTCGTTTAAATGTACTATAACAACAGGGGCTCGAGACTTAACATGATAATTTACTTTAAATATTATAGTTTCTTTAAATATGAGAAATTAACATATATTGCGCAAATGAACAAAACTAATAATAATGAATAAACCATACTTTTTAAACACTAAATTAATTTTGTTTTTAATAAATAAAAATGTAGAGAGGTTGTAGTTAATCATAATATGAAAAGGTTTATAAACCCTTAGACTAAATATATTACATAATATAAGGACTATATTTTGTTTAATTTAAAAATGTAATTAAAATATTGTAAATTTGAATTAGGATTAATTAATGAAAAAAGACTTAGCTTAACAAGGGTTAAGAGTTTTTTCCATAATGAAAATGGAATTTAATCAAGACAAGAGAGATGTAATATAATAATAATAAGAAGAAAGTATTAGTGATCAAATAAATTATAATGAATTTTTTATATTAGAAAATATCTAGAAAGAAAAAAATAGAAAATCTAATTTTATAAAACATTTATTTTTACTTTTTCTTTTATCTTTGGTCCAACATGGCTATGTTTTTGGGTATCCAGTCACTAGGGAATAATCACCTGGCAACATATCCAACGAATTTGAATGTACGTATATCTCACTAAACTTAGTTAAATAATATTAGTTTGGGATTACATGATCATAGATGAAGCCTAGGCTTGTAAAATGAGGAGCATATCAAAGCACCCCAAGCATTATCTCAAGCGATTATTTCATTGTTAAAAAAAATCTGGTGTGGCTGGTCAGTCCAGATTTTCAAAATCGTTGGACCGATTTTTGAGAAATCAAAAAAACTGAAAAATGTTCAAAAGCTTCATGTCACTTCAAGGGCGGATACAAGGGGGGGGGGGGGAGGTAAAGGGAGCAATTACTCCCCTGAGATTTAAAAAAAATACTTTTTTTCGAAAAAAAAAAAATGTATTTTTAATGTAAAATTTTAAAAATTAATACTTAAAAATTTGATTTGTATTTATATTCTGGCAAACAAGTACAGAATGCGCCTTTAAATTACCGAAATTAAGAAAAAATTGTGTGCTGTGCGACCAGTCCCTCCAGATTACCCCCCCCCCAGAAACACCTCTGGGTCCGACACTGTGTCACTTCCCAGGGAGTACCTAAATTAAATACAAAATTTCAAGCTCCTAGCTCTTTTCCTTCTTGAGATATTTTGTTCACACAGACAGACCATGTCGCGAAAACCCCTTTTTTTGGATTCAAGAGACCTCAAAACGTCTTCAAAATCTCGACATCTAATTTTTGACATGAATCCAATACTTTCTCTATAAGCCTATATATGTATATTAACATATACAAATAGGTAAGAGAAAGTAATAATTAATTTCTAAAGATTGGGTTTATGACCTTCAGAAGAAATTGGAATTAGTTGTTAAATTAAAATTTCCTGTCTAAAGCAAATAAAGAGGCTTTCAATTGTGATGATAATAGCTAAAGTACTTCAAAAATTAGAACCCGCATCTTTTTTTTATATAATATTCTTGTGTTAAGCAACATCAAGGAGGGCTGAATATCTGGATAGGTGGCCCCCGAGAAATAAGATCCGCAGAATACATAATTATTTCAAATATGTATAATGTAAAAATTTTAAATGGTCTCTGTAGCCGAAAGAGTATAAATAAAAAAAAGTAAATTTTTATCAGGACTGCCTCTGAAGGTGATGAACTCGGTTAGTTTAAAATAAAATTAATTTAAAATGAATATTTTTTTTATGTCTAAAAAAACTAATTTGAATTTAATAATAAATTGAACAAACAAAATAATAAATCTTCTGTAAATTTAATTAAAAAATGAAATTTTATTGACTTTTCTAATCAGTTCGCCACCTTTAGATAATAATTTTATATACAATACATGTATATATATATATATTCAATTACTTTTATCTAATTGAATCTCTTCCATTCATTCCTGTTTGCGTTAATTATATTTTGGAATTAGAGAAGGGTAGCCAAAACTTTTTCCAGGAGTGTTTTTGACACATTACATAAATGTTGTTGGAGTAAATATTCTAAAAACTTTGTAGAGGGAGAGGGAAGTGTCATTTGTTTGTATCTTTTTCCATTGAAATAAAGGGTGGGAAGGGAGGGGGTTAATCATCAACTTTTCTCGTTTTTATTGAATATTTAAAGTTCCCCAATGGGCTCATTTGTGTATATCTCTGTAAAAAGCATAACTCAAAAATTATTAGATCTTTTATTATTTTAACCCACTTTTAAATAATTTCCTTCATTATTATTCATTAACCATTTACATTTTAATATCAAAGAGATTAGATTAACTAAAATGGATTTTATAATCTCACCTCGGCGAGAAAAAGAAAGATATTCAAATATTATATTGTGACTTTGCTACATTTTTATTGAAACTGCTGGGGGTCCCCTGTGACTCTAATGAAGGCCTAGTGGTAATGAAGTCCCTGCATTGTCAAGCCCTAAGGCTCTTTGATCGGCCATGCGAAGTGCCTCCACCCTTTCTTTCCCTCTCCGATATACCTGCTGAGTAGAATGCACCCTATAGTCACAACTTTTAATATCTTCTTTAGTGTTTGTGTCCAGGTGGCATTCAATTAATTCTTTTTCACTGATTTCAAATAAAAAAAATTAATGAAATACTCTTAAAGTTTGATATTCTATTGTAATTCAACTTTTTTTCAAACTACTTACTAACTACACTAACTGTGCGGCAATTTAGTTTATAATTAACATCTGTTAAGGAATTTTTAAAAATGCAAAACGTGTCGGGTCGTGGGATCCCAGAGGGGACGAAGTTCCTCACGCCTTTTTTTCAACTCGGAATATGATTTAATATGAATATTATTTAAAAAAGAAAATAAATAATTCTTTTATTTTTTTGGTAATTTTTACCATTTTTAATTTGTCTAATCTTTTTTTTTATTTCTTTTTTGAAAAATAAATAAAATAAAGAGGCCTTGTGTTATTGAGCCAATATATTTCAGAGCTCGTGTCACTAAAAGTGTATGGGGCACTGTGTCTTAGTAAAACTCTAGTAACATGCGAATTTATAAATAGGCAGTGCTTTCCCAGACAAGAGTAAAGTTTGAAAATTAAATGATAAGATATATTTTAATAATAAATAATATTATTTCTGAACCTATTATATCTTGATGAAGTTTACATTATGAATAACTAAATGCAATTGGAAAAAAAAACTTTTACTTTGAACCAATTAAAGATACTTTATCTTGATATAAAATTCATAGAAATAGTTTGTGTGGATACAATTTTTTTTTTTTTTTATTCAAAGAAGAGATCAGATTGGCGGAAAGTGAAAAGAAGAGTGTTTCGTGCTCTTTTAGGAATGGGAAGAATCACGCAAAGTCAAATTGAAAAGACACGAAGCATTTTGAATAGACTAGGTTAATGCACTGTGTGACATTCAATTTTTAATAATATACGGTATATATTATTTATTTCAATCAATTTAAATTTAAAAAAAAATAATAAGAATCTCAGATGTTGGTGTTGGGGGGTAATCTGGTTGAACCGCTCACATTTTTTTCTTAATTTCGCTAATTTAAAGGCGCATTCTGTACTTGTTTGCCAGAATATAAATACAAATCAAATTTTTAACTATTAATTTTTAAAATTTTACATTAGAAATACATTTTTTTTTCAAATCTCAGGGGGGTAATTACCCCCTCCCCCCTTGTATCCGCCCTTGTTTTAATATGAATGTTAATTTAAAAAAAAAATGTGTGTTCAATAGGCCTACAGTAAAAAATCTTTAATTTTTCTACAGTAGAAGCTAAAGTCTTTTATTCTAGACGTATTGAATTAACAAGTATGCACAAGAGAGAGATACAAATTCTGCAAAGAATTTCTTTTTCAATGTCACGCTATGTTATGAAGAAAACAAAAGTTGAGAAAAAATATCCGAGAAAGATTATTTCCTCTGCGATATGTTTCTGTGTAGACTACCATGTCTGTTCTAATAATTTATCTTTTCTATCTATAAAATAAGTTTATATGACAAATACAGAAATTCGTATTTAAACGATGGAAGATAGGCAACACAAATAACGAAGTGAATTTTTGGTTTAATTAATATTAATATGTGAAAATGAGTGGTCGTCTCTAAAGACATAAGCCGAGTAGAATGTAAATATAGGGTAAAAAAATATTTGAATTTCTGTTTCGCCTTTTACATAGGCAACCATATGTTTCTACCAGTTATCATGTTGCCTAAAATGTAGGCAATTTTTCATATAATCAAATGATAAATGTTTTCTGTGATTTTAAACTTTTTTTAAAAGTTGTTTGATGCCTTTTTATTTAAAAATTATCTTCCGTGAAAATGTCAGAATTATATTAGGAATAAGCTGAGGGAGCCTCTGATCCTCTTTTTCCATGTAAAATAATTTTAGTTATAAATATAAGGCTAACCTTTATTGCAGAAAGAAACAATATAATTTGCATTTCATTTTAAACAAGAGAGATTTATGGAATAAATTACGAGGAGAGGCGTAGCAGATGTAAAATTAAAAAGAAAAAAGTAAAGGAAAAACTAAAAGAAAAATGGTTGTGATAGATATCAAGTTGGTGTTACCTAATTATGAAAGTTTGATTCATTTGCAAATTATGGAAAAGTCGTTTTTATCAATGGAACTAATTTCAAATCACAATGTTTAATTATAAAAGATTAATAATACGATAATTATTTATAAAGTAGATAAATTATTATTAATTTTTATATTGAAATGCTTAAAATTCTTTATGACTTTATTAAGTCTTTCGATGCTTACTATGTTAAAATCACTAAGGGGCTAATTGGATCCTGTTATGCAATGGTGTGTCAAAGATCAAAAAATTCAAAATTGAGTTAAGCACGGAATATTGTTTCAAATGCTTTAATTAATAGTATTTTTTATGAAATATGTCCTAAAAAAATTTATATTTAATGTTACTTGCACAATTGGCAAGAAAAATTATATATAATCCAATGTAAACAAAAACTTTATTGTTGATTTTCTCAAAACTCGATGTTTGGTCTTTGAGACACAATTGCATAACAGGGTCCAATTAAGAAATTGAATATATCAGAGATATCCAAACTTTTTTATCACTAGATCAACATTGACTGTTTAGCTCACTTTACTGTGCAGTAACTAATTTTTTAGAATAAATTATCTCTAAGGCATTGTCTTAAAAATCTTACTAGTGGGTTCTAGCTTGGAAATCTCTTAAATATATCATAAATATTAATAAATATGTTTTAAATTAAAGGAGATATGGAAGCAGAGGCAGCCAAAAATAAAAATCTCTGAATGCTTAACCAATCAGCCGGAGACGTTTCGGTCTATTTATTATAAACCATCCTCAGTCCATTAATTGGTATATTTATGCTTAGAGTTAGTCAGATAATAATTAATATACATTATTGTAAAATAGAAAACTATTATATATGTACGTATATAATGAAATTTGGGCGTAAATGAATATGATGGTTACTTGTGCGAGTTTCAAATATATCTATGATAGAGTTTCAAATATATCTATGATAGATATATTTGAAACTCGCACAAGTAACCATCATATTCATTTACGCCCAAATTTCATTATATACATATATTTTACAATAATGTATTTTACAGATAATGTATAATTATTATCTGACTAACTCTGAGCATAAATATACCAATTAATGGACTGAGGATGGTTTATAATAAATAGACCGAAACGTCTCCGGCTGATTGGTTAAACATTCAGATTTTTATTTTTGGCTGCCTCTGCTTCCATATCTCCTTTAATTCATCATACACAGGCCACTACTTACATCACAAAATATGTTTTAAAAAAATTTACCTTCAAGTTAAAGATATGGAAACCAAACGGAGAAGTAGAGCTCTGAAACAATTTAAATAAATATTAGATTAGAAGCTGATTTTATATTAGTAAATTTATGAATAAATTCAGACTAATTTACACTTATTTACAGTTTGTATCTAAGGGCCTAACTACTGTATAGGTCATGAAGAATTCTATCTTTTTAAATATGTGTTGATACACAATAAAATAAAATTATCTTGAATCATTTGCAAAAGACTAATGCAAAAATGAATTAAACTTTAAAAATCTTAAAGTTTTAAAGTATAAAATGAAACTAGCACGCCTACAGCGGATCTCGTCTTTGCTTAATTATGGGCTTCAACTTTTTAGACAACTCTTTTCAGATAATTAATATAAATATACATATCTGATATATTCCTATAAGTCAGTCAAAGGAAAAAAAAAGAAAATTTAATTAAAAATTTATATTATTTTTTTTATTTTAGCGATTTAGTAATTTTACTATTATAATTAATTAGCTTTGATTTTTCATAACCCCAATATATTTCAATGGAAATTTTGGACTTTCAAACATTTTTTGAGGCTCTTCAATTGGGGACCCGAGTATTTTTTCATTACATCAACAATAAGGATTCAAAAAGCTTATTTTCAAAATTTCAACTGAAGATTGAACAATCTGAGTATCAGGCGAACAGACATACATACAGTCGGACACCCCGCAATTATGTAGTCTATAGGCCTAGATATTTTTTTAATTAATATTATTTTAATAATATTTATTTTCAAGAAAAAGATTTAAGAAAAAGTATTCATTATTTAGTATCTTCCCCTAAATCTTGTTTTCTCATTCTATTATTTTACACTCCAAATTGAGGTTTATGTTATTTATAATAATTTCTATTATTATAATTCAGAAAGCACCGCCAATGAAAAATGAAGGTAATATTTAAAAGTTTTTATTATAATAAACATATAATTAAATTGATTTATTGATTTCAATTCCTTGAATTTAATATTTATTTATTACCGGTTCGTTTTCTATTTTATTTGACTTGTTATTTCGGTAATTTTACTATAAATTTAAGCTGTAAACCACGCAATGTTGCGACTGCCACAAGGCTATTCACACGGTTAGTTAAGGAGGTGGGGATCAGGTGTTGCATGTCAGTTAAAAATTTATAAAAAATTTTATTAATATCTAAATGAGATATTAAAAAAAAAAGTTTTGAAAATATTTACACAAGTGGTGTATAATTTATTTATTAAATGTATTTGAGAAACAATCTCAGTTGAAAATAATCGCAACTTTAATTAATTTTATCAAAATTATAAATATTAATCGAATTAATTAAATCAGTTAAAAATTAAGGATATTTTAATATAATAAAATAAACGCTCGATTTTATTATTCATCTGTTGATTGTATAGACCAGGATTATCCATAAACGTCTCGTTAAATTGAAAAAATCGGAAACTTTTTATTTTTGGCTGCTCCTTCTCCTGATGCATAAACAAACCAAGGGTGATGTATATTATATGAATTAGATTAAATGCTCAAGCTTCTTTAAGTTTTGAAGGAGGAAGGAAGAATTCAGTTGAGGACTTTTCTCTAGACCCAAAAAAACTCCATAAATGAACTCACAAATAGAATAAAAACATTAAAAAAATTTAAATCACATGGTTGGAAAGGAAATTTCTCGACATATCGAATAAGATTGTTCTATTGGGATATTCAAGTTTTAACCCCAAGAAGGACACTATAAGATCATATTTACACTTTGTTAGAGACTTCTTTATATTTATATATGACTATTCATTCGTTTTGTAAGAAAAGCAGATTTGAATTAATCGGATCAAATTCTCTTTATTTACTAAAAAGGATTAAATAATTACCGAATTAAAAGATTTTTTTAATTAAATACCGGAAAAGAATTTAAGCCAATATCAAGTTAGTTAATGATCACAGAGACAAGTAGTCAGGAAGAAATAAAATTCGGAGAAAAAGAAGACAGGTTAAACGTCTGATGGGCTAATGGAGTTTTCGTAGACGGGACACTGGGTCGGTTCGGATGGGACGGGGTTAGCAAGGAAAGAGAATAAAAGGGAAGAAAGGGAATCCCTGTATATCGACCGGGTGGGCCTGCACAGTGTAATTGTTTTAACACGGCGGTCCAGGCCCCAATTTCCTCCAAAAAGAGCCCTAGGAGGGGTAAAAGGGGCCTTTTAGCAATTAACCCGTGTCGTTCGATCAGAAACAAGCTGCAGATATAGTTCAAGTGGAATCAAAATTAAACTCATTGGCACTAGACTATATTGTTTACAATAAAATTCAATTTCCTTTTTAAGCTTATTTTATATCCTATGACTTCTGGCTAATGAGTGAAAAAAAAAGTTTATTTATAATATAATAAAAAGTTTAAAACTTTGATTAATCAAAATAACATCCCCCTGGCTATATTAGGTAATAAGATTAGTTTACAAGTTACAAATTAAGAATTTAAAGTTTGGAAAATAGATTTTATTTAAGATTGCAAATACTTTATTTATTATATAATACATTTTCAAAAGTATTTAAAATAAGTCATATATAATTCAGAGATATGAATCATTTTAAATATTTTTTTCTTGGCTTAACCCTAAAAATATAAATGGTATAGTAAATCTTCTATATTTATATATCTTCTAGTTATATTTTCTTATCTAAAGTTGCAAGTCCAAGAAAAAAGTAGGAGGTGATGAAAAAGCATGTGGGGGTAGGGAGGTAAAAAAGCACTAGAATATAATATAAGGACAGCGGAAATGGAAAATGGTGAAAAGCTAAGAAAGTGGCGGTCTTCGTCGGTGGTTGCGCAGATAAGAGAAGTATTCCTATATAAATGCATAATATAGACTAAAAGGAAAAGCCCTTCAGATTCTCTGTCAAACTGCGGGGCGGACTTCCTGTCTGTGTGTCTGTCATTCCCATCTCTTTGCTATTCATAACCAGAATGAATAGTATTTTTTTTTTATGAAAATATTTATGATTAAACTGACCAGATTTCCTGAAGGGAAATTTAGTATATTTTTATTTTATTAAAAGTAAAAATGGGTATGTTGTAAAATAAACTTCTAAAGAAGAACAAAGATAAAGCTAAATTAAAAAAAAAAAAACATTTTTCATAAAAAATTTCCAAGTTTTAAAATTTTATCATTTTCTTCAAATTTTTTTCCGAAATTCCAATAAAAAATTATTTCAGCGTTTCATATTTTTTTCGTTTGATCTTTTTTTTTTAAGGAACAACGGTCTATTTTTTGTTTCCTTTAAAAGTGGTGACATAAACAACTTATCAACATTCCCTTGTTCCGGGAGGGGGAGGGGGAGGCGAGAGGTTAAAGATATTGACAAATTTAATTGATAACCTCAAAGACCAAGAGGATCCCAGGCGGGTTCGATGAATATTTATTTAAATCAATTGGATATCAATTGGTATAAATAAATGTGCCTGAATCACATTCGTATTTATATGTTAAAAAAAATTTTAGTCAGTTTGTCTGGAATCAAATTCTTTTCAAGTTTAAAATCCTTAATAAAACTCACAGTTTTTATAACCAATGAAGTACGTGGCTGTTGATTTACATACAAGGAAGGGAGCAGGAGCAGCCAAAAATTAAAGCCCCCGATTTTATTACAACTAATGAGAAGTTTCGGGAAAACTTTATTTTCCCATCATCAGTCTTTAAGAAAATACATAATATAATACATTAATAGATTGAACAATTTCGACAATATAAGATAGAACACAAATTGTATCTGTCCCTGAGTTGTTTCAAGTCACAGTTTTTAGAAGGGGGGGGGGGGTAAGGAATAGATTTGTTTTTTCTTGTAATAAAATTCCCACCTTTTCAAGATCAATAGAGCAAATTATGATAGTTTTATGTGGTTTAATGTCCATTCGGTGAAATTTGTTTTATTTAATTGACATGAATTTAAATAAATTGATTGATTGACAGTTTTGATATTTATAAAATACGCTTTTATCAAAGGGTATGTCAAATTATTTTAATTTTTAATAAGCTGATTATTAATGACTTTGCATCCAATTATCTTTGCTTGTTTATAACATTCATTTTAATGCACTAATAATAAGTAAAGTAATCAATAGTCAAATATAAATAAACGATAAATATTGAAAATTTAAGAATTCTGATGTGACTGGCCACACAACATATTTTCTTTTAGGCTGAACGCACATCGATAGAGCAAAAACGATCAAAGACAAAACATTTTTGACGAATCGTGTCTAAAACTGTTTTTTTTTTCAATGCTTTTCTAAGGGTAAACGCACACCGGTTAGCCAAAACATAATTGTGCATGATTCGACATCATTGAACAAAATGTTTTGTCATTGAGCGTTTTTGCCGAACATTTTGTCCAATATCAACGCACACCGATTAGGCAAAAACGCTCAATGGCAAAACATTTTGTTTAATGGCAAAGCATTTTGCTGGATGGCAAAACATTTTGTTTAATGGCAAAACATTTTGCCTAATCAGTGTGCGTTGGCATTGAGCAAAACGTTTTGCTCAATTTGTGTGCCTTATTGAAAAGTTGTGTGCTGTCACACCAGATTTTTTTGTATCCAAATATATTTAGTTATCGATAATATAGACTATTATTTTTTTTGTCTTTTTCGGCATCTTAGGCCATTTAGAAAATCAGAGACACTCAAAACATGTATTTCCATTAAAATCTCAAGATCGCATTTATTACATAAATGCAATAACGAAACTGATACAAAGGTGGTAAATACCCCCCCCCCCCCCCGAGATTTGAAAAAAAAATACTTTTTTTCGAAAAAAAAAAAAAAAAAAAAAAAAATTAATTTTAATGTAAAATTTTAAAAATTAATACTTTGATTTGTATTTATATTCTGGCAAACAAGTACAGAATGGGCCTTTAAATTACCGAAATTAAGAAAAAATTGTGTGCTGTGCGACCAGTCACACTAGATTACCCTCTCCGAGAAACACCTCTGGGTCCGCCATTGAACTAATCTTGAAATTTTATACGTTCTATCTGTCAAGATATTGATAATTGTATTAATTTTGATTCAAATCTATGATTAATGATGACAAGACGTTGCTTTAAATTTATCGTTTTTTATTAAGTTAATAATAATCTGACTTGATGTTTATTAAGTACAACATTATTATAGGCTAGGATAGGTTTAGATAACAGCTAGAAAGCAAAAAATTAAAAGGTTCTTTTCTTATATCCTCCCCCATAATCTCATGCTACGGGGTTGATATATCTTGAAAAGACTCTCTATACACAACTCCAACTTGGCCGTGAAATATCCTTTCTTTAGTCAAGTAAAAAAAATCTTACGAATTGCTTTTTACTACGTATTTGCGAATTCTATTATTAATTTTAATTAATATTTTAATCATAATCTTTTTTATTTTTGTCTTAGAAGTTACAAAAAGATGGTGTTTTTTACTCAGATTCAAATCAAGAGATAATATTTTTTAAATCTAAAAAAATGAGGTTATCTCGAATCGATAATTTTGTATGTTAAAAAGAAAGAAGAGTATTAAAGAAACGAAATAGGAAATAAAAAATAAAAATAGAGAAGAAAAAGCAATTGTCTTGTTTTGTAGGCTAACCCAATTAGAGTTGGAATTGTAGGTCCATTTAGGAGCATAGAGTGTTTGGGCAAAGATAAGCGCTTTATGGCACCGAGTGTGTATGTCTTGGCCGACTCTTATCACTCTATTGCAAGGGAATGCAATTTACTCGAGAGCGACTGCGATTCTCATAAAGAGAGCGAAAGATTCCGAAATGAATCAACATAATTCTAATTAAGACATTGATCACGTCGCCTAAAAATGCTATTATTTTTAACCATACTCCCACTTAATCGAATGACCAAAAATTATTAATGATCTCATTATCATTAATCTTAATTATGGAAATATTGATTTTTTTATCGGAAAAATTTTTTGTAATGCGGCAGGAATAAACAAAGAAAAATATTATAATTGACTAGCCTACGGCGGACCCTCACCTTTTCTTAATTATGAAAAGAAATTTTTTTTTTTTTTAAACACTCACACTTTTTTCCCACTCACTTTCACATTCACACATACATACACACAGGCTTTTCGGCAACTTAGGCCATTTAAGACTTAAACGATACTCATAATTTATTAATATACAATATATTTATTGGGGTCCAGGCATTCTTATTTAAGCCATTTGGTATTCAAGTGGCTAAAATAAAATCATCGGATGCCTGGGATCCGAACCCCCCGCTCCTTGGTATACAAGGCAGGCACGCTACCAACTAGGCCAAGCCCGGGGCAAAAATAATATCATTCATACGTATTCCAATCCAGTGCTTGGTTGAGGATTTGTTCACATTCAAAGAATACATAAATATTTCTCTATACATTTCCTATGGGAGAAATCGTAACTTTAGGAATTAATAACTCAAAAAGTTATAAGAATTCCCGGACCCAAGTATTTTTCCTGAACTTTCTATAAAGTCCTCTATAAGACTGCAAAATTTCGTTTCAAAATTTCAACGGGAAGTTGGTCAAACAGACGGACAGGCGGACACTCCGCTATTATATATATATAGATTATTATGTGTCTTATTCCTTCACTTATAGTCAATTAGCAAATTTAACTGACCGATAGTAAATCATCCATATAGTAAACAAAAACAAGCATAACCTTCGAATTAAAAAAATG